>CAUYON010151033.1:0-33272 GCA_963573935.1 Arctocebus calabarensis | reverse complement strand
GGTTCGAATCCAGCCCGGGCCCGCCAAACAACAATAACGGCTGCAACCAAAAAACGGCAGAGCGTTGTGGCGGGCACCTGTAGTCCCAGCTACTTGGGAGGCGGAGGCAGGAGACTTGCTTGAGCCCAGGAATTGGAGGTTGCTGTGAGCTGTGATGCCACAGCACTCTATCCAGGGTGACAGCTTGAGGCTATGTCTCAAAAAAAAAAAAAAAGAACTCAAGGGTCTAGGGGAGGAGAACATGGAAGGAACGATCTTTTTTTTTTTTTTTTTAAACAAAATCTCACTCTGTTGTCCAGGCTAGAGTGCCATAGTGTCAGCCTAGCTCACAGCAACCTCAAACTCCTGCGTTCAAGAAATCCTCCTGTCTCAGCCACCCGAGTAGCTGGAACTATACAGGCTCCCACCACAATGCCCCAGCTTATTTTTTCTTTTCTTTTCTTTCTCTCTCTCTTTTTTTTTTTTCAGTAGAGACAGGGTCTCACTATTGCTTAGGCCAGTCTCGAACTCCTGAGCTCAAGAGATCCGAGTGCTAGGATTATAGGCGTGCGCCACCACACCCAGCCAAAACTACCATTTACAGGGCGTTTGTTCTAAGCAGGTCACCACCATGCAGTCTCCTTCCATACACCAGCTCAGTTCATCCTTACAACTCTCTAAGGCAGTTTGTGTCATTGTCACTTCATAATACAGAAACTGAGTCTCGAGTTGAAACAGCTTGGCAAAGGACATGTTTTTATACTCTGCTGTCCTTGTCCCTGGGAGGTTGATGGCTATGATCTGTAGCACCCAAACTCCTTTGCCCCCAGTTTCCTGTTAGGTTGGGTCAATGGAGGGCTGTGTATTTATTCCCCCTGCATCCTGGTGATGGCTGCTTCCCTCTGCCACTGGTCTTATGAACAGCTCTTCCATGACTCCAGCTCGTCCTACCAGGATCCAATAAGATCACTGCTTTCTGCTGCCATTGGGGGGGGGAGGCTCCACATGGAGGCTGATGAAGCACCTTTGCCCTGCCCACACCTCCGTAAATACCACCTCCACTGAACTCTCTTCAGGTAAACCCAGTTGGTGTGCTGACTGCTTCTTGCAAATACAGCCAGCAGGATTTGAACCCTCGTAGGTCAAACTGCAGAGCTCTCCTTTTTCACTAGAGTAACTGCTATGTTGGAGGTCTGCACAAACTGCTGAGGATCGAAAGGAAGAGCACCCTACTCTGATAGGAAGATCAGACAAGATTTCACTGAACAACTCACTTGAGCATGAGTCAGAGACAGAGTTTCACTATGTCGTCCTCAGTAGAGTGCTGTGGCGTCACAGCTCACAGCAACCTCAAACTCTTGGGCTTAAGTGATCCTCTTGCCTCAGCCTCCCAAGTAGCTGGGACTACAAGTGCCTGCCACAACGCCCGGCTATTTTTTGGTTGCAGTTGTCATTGCTGTTTAGCCGGCCCAGGCCGAGCTTGAACCCACCAGCCCCAATGTATGTGGCCAGCGCCCTACTCACTGAGCTATGGGCACCGAGCCAGCATGAGTCAGTTGGTAGTTCACCAGGCAAACAAAGAGTGAGAGTGCATTCAAAATCACAGAGGCTCGGAGAATAAGCCTTATTAACCAAGGCAGTTATATGGAGAGCTCATAATGAATAATGATGGTTGAGGATTTCTACCCTGGGGTAATAATCACTTACTTCTTTATCCCGATCTACCTGGAGAGATTAGAAGCGGCAAAGATTTAGGTCGATTCTGAAGAATAGAACCAATTTACCTCTTCCTCACCTTTAACTGATTCCCTTCACCAAAGGTAAGTCGAACTATTTTTTTCGTTTGAGACAGAGTCTCAAGCTGTTGCCCTGAGTAGAGTGCTATGATGTCATAGCTCACAGCAACCTCCAACTCTTGGGCTCAAGTGATCCTCTTGCCTCAGTTTTTCTATTTTTAGTAGAGAGAGGGTCTCACTCTTGCTCAGGCTGGTCTCAAACTCGGGAACTCAAGCCATCTACCCACCTCAGCCTCCCAGAATGCTAGGATTACAGGTGTGAGCCACCAAGCTGATAAATCCAACTATGTAGCACAGTGATTATCAACCTTCTTAATGCTGCGACCCTTTAATACAGTGCCTGTGGGTCGTGACCCGCAGGTTGAGACCCACTGCTTTAGATAAAATACGAATCCTCTACAATCTGGCCCCTACCTAACCCGCCCAGTCTCATCTCACAGCACCACCTCCGGGCTGCACTGATGGAGCCATGCTCTCTCATGCCGCTGGGTTTTTATGTAGGCCTCTTGTCTGGGCTGACCATTTCTACTTTGTACTCAGTAAACCCCTTCTTAACCTTCATGACTCATCTCAGGGGTTTACTTACTTGTAAATATTTCTGGACATCCAAGATAATTCCGTAATGCCTTGTGTATGACTCCACGATAGGACTCCCAAAGCACAGAACATGCGTTAGGTTTACTTATTTGTGTGTCTGTCCATTGACCCAACTGTGAGTTCATAGAAACCTGGTCGTACAGGAAGGCACCAGAGTGCAGGGGTGATGTTGGGGCTCTGGAGGCTGCTGACAGCCAAATCCTACACTCTGCCCCAAACAACTCGGTGGCAGCTTAAGGCAAGTTATTTAGCCTCTCTGGCCTCCATTTTGTTGTTAATAAAATGTGAATAAAGACACCTGTCTCACAGGTTTGTTAAATGAGTGACACAGAATAACACCTGTTACACACTAAGTCCTCGGTAACTGCTAGTTATTAACATAATACCTGTGTGTATATCCTTTATCTCTTATACAAAACCCAGATGCTTGCCACATGAATAAATCGTCCTATTTCATATTTCTCCATATAGATGCTAAATTCTACTTAGATGGCCTTTGTTTTATTAAATCATGAAGATTCTCACCTCTAAAGATGCATAATTAACCCTTAAACAATATGAGCGTGAACAGAGGAGATTCCCTTATTTGCAGATTTTTTTCCAAACTTTTTCAGTCAAACATAGATTGACAATACAGTATTCACGGGACGCAAAGCCCATGTCTAATATGTGGAAAGCCCATTGCGGGACTGGAGTATGTGAGGATTTGGGGGGCAGGGGCTGGAACCAATCTCCCACGTAAACTGAGGGACAACTCAGTTTTGCAATTGGTTAGAGATGAACAGGTCCTTTTCTATAAAAGAATTTAGCTTCTTACCATCTGCTGATGGCCTAGTTACGCTCCTGGCCTTCCCACAATTTCCATGTGTGTCTGCACACACCGTCAACCCCAAATGGCATACAAAGACTTGATGTCTCCCCCAGGTTGGCATAAGAAACAACAGTAACACGCTCCCTACAGCACAGGGATGAATGACACAGACGCTTTTTTTAATGCTAAAGCAATGTAAAATTACTGCGGTGGGAAATAAAGGTTTAATATGTCATTTTCTAAGCACCAAATTCCTGGTTTTTGTTAGAACCCCAACCAAGAAAACAGAACCAGAGCACACAGAATAATGTGCTCAGGAAGTGAGAAGGAGATGAAGATAAGCTCCCAGCTAAACCCCAAATTTCCCAAGAAAGGTAGCAATACAAAGACACCGGGCACTCAGTTAGGAGAGGACAATGGTTTTGCCTTGAACAATATAAAGTCCACACCTGAGAAAGCCGAGACCTTCACAGCCGGCCACCCTGGGCTGGCTGCACAGGGAATCAGAGGCCTCACGGATGGAGAGCCTCTGGCAGGGGTTCAGCCAGGGCCCACACGCCAGCCCCACCTTCCCATCACTGCTTCTGCTGTCCCAACACTGGCTTGGATGTTACCTGTTCACCAGGTCTGATCTTTTCACTACTATGCTTCAACTCATTGAATCTATGGCCCCTCTCCTCATTCTAGACCCCACCCCAATGGGGCCAGGAATTCACTCATTTTTAGATCAGTTTGCCTGATAGTAACTGACTCTTGCCTTTCTGACATCTACCTGCCCTCGCAACTTGCAAGCAATCACGTTCCTTGCTGAAACTCATGTGCACACACCACCACTTGCCACTTGTTGGGAGTCACAGGACAACCTTTACTACCAAAAGTTAATTTTATAATTTTTTAAAACTAAGAGAACAACCACACAATTTGACAGTGTGTTTAACAGTCCTATCAAGACCATTCTCTACTTACAGGCCTCCTGGTTGAAGCACCCTGAACAGAGTGATAAAATTCTGGCTGGACTCGGCTGTTTTTCTTGATTCTTCGTTTCCTCACCGACACTTCTTGCTCACTCGGATGGTGAACTTCCACCACGGGCTTTACTTCTTCTAGACGGGCAGCTGCAGCCGCTGCAACTCGTCTTCTAATGTGCCGAGGGCTTGCTCTGAATCCCTGTGGTAGGAAACACAACCCCAAAAAAGGCAGATTGGTATTGAGTTAGTTTGGAAGTTCTCTGGTGCTGGTTCTACAAAGAGTTCCAAATGGCTCTATGTCCAATGAGATAATTTTACCTCCCGAAGTGAGCGTGAAGAAGGAGCTCAACACACACGCAGTTTCATCCACACGTGTTCTGCAAAGCACCCTAGTGTTCAAGGCCCCGAGTTATTCTACATTAAGAAATGTTTTTAATTCAGTAAAGCCAGTTCAAAAGGAAAAGGTTGGGGGGGGCAGAGGGGCACACTGCTTTACTCAAACATCAAGCAGACTGTGTGTAAAGAAGGGTATTTCCACCTCAGATGAAGCAGGGTGCAAGGAGCAAGAAAGACTCCAGGGTAGAGTGCCACTCCGCATTCCTGAGAGCAGGAAGAAAAGCAGGAATATCACTCCCCAACACCATACAGTGACAATCCAAGACTAAGCATGGGGCAACGCAGGGGACGAAAGATGTGGGTTTGGGCATCAGATGGGTCTGGGTCCAAAGGCTGACTTGTTCATGATAGTTGCACAATTTAGTAAACATTTCTGAGTCCAACTGTTCTAACCTATAAAATGCATAACATTATACACAAAAGCCCACTCACCGGGCCTTTAAATAATATCTTGTAAAATTAATTCCAAGCATGATGCCTGCCTGACAAATAGGCAGCCCACAATACAATTGTTATTTTCCTTCCCTCTTACAATAAGGTGAGACTAGCTAAGCCACAATACGCATCCAAGAATATGCAGTTGAAAAATACTGAAGAATTACATAAAATGGTCTCTGTTCTCATGGCTTATAATGTTTTGTTTTGTTTTGAGACTGAGTCTCATTCAGTTGCCCAGGTTAGAGTGCTGTGGCATCAGCCTCATTCACAGCAACCTCAAACTCTTGGGCTCAGGCAATCCTTCTGCCTCAGCCTCCCTAGTAGCTGGGACTATAGGCCCATGCCACAACCCCAGGCTAATTTTTCTAATTTTAGTAGAGATAGGATCTCACTCTTGCTCAGGCTGGTCTCACATTCATAAGCTCAAGTGTTCCTACTACCTCAGCCTTCCACACTGCTAGGATTACAGGTGTGTCATGCCACCTGGCCTTGTGGCTTATAATTTACTGATGATCAGAAAGAGAAATCTAACAGAGTCCACGAACACACAGGAATGTGTGATTAAGGGTTAAAGTGGGCAGGTCAGGACTTGGTGCTAGCAGATCTCAGAAAAGGAAATCAATGAATGAAGCTGAGAATAGCCTATGTTTGACTTAGTTGAGTGGGTGGCAGTTAAGGTCTGAATAGAACTTATGTTTCATGCAAGGAAAACAAACATAAGACATGAGTGAATAAGCACAATAATTTACAGATGGGTGGCATATTTATATAACAGTAAGAGATAGTCTCTGGTGATGTGCCAGCATGAGGCCACAAGCTAAGAGTGATGGAAAATGAGAGCTGGGTAAGCAGTAAGCGCTCCAAGGAAGGCTACTTTGAGGCTGTGGGCCATCTGAATTTTAAAATATATATAAAAAGCTTAAAGGTTGTGATAAAGGCATAAATAATGGGGATTAAGGATTTCAGGAGGAGGTTGAGCGTGGTGGCTCATGCCTGTAACCCTAGTACTCTGGGAGGCTGAGGCAGGTCGATTGCTTG
The DNA here is from genome assembly GCA_963573935.1 of Arctocebus calabarensis. Taxonomy (NCBI): domain Eukaryota; kingdom Metazoa; phylum Chordata; class Mammalia; order Primates; family Lorisidae; genus Arctocebus; species Arctocebus calabarensis. The sequence continues at coordinate 27,249 of CAUYON010151033.1, read as the reverse complement.
AGCTGAGGAGTTTGAGACCAGCCTGAGCCAGAGCAAGACCCCCATCTCTACTACAAATAGAAAAACTGAGGCAAGGCGATGGCTTGAGCCCAAGGGCTTGGCACTCTAGTCAGGGTGCCCAAGCGAGACTCTGTCTCAAAAAAAAAGCATTTCGTGGGGAGAAGCATTCTGAGAAAAGATTAATGTGAACAAGGGGACTTTCAGCGAGGGACCGGGGAAAGGGGCTAGACTAGAGACTGATGCTGGAGACCCTGTACACCAGGCTGAAGGATGAGAAGGGAAGACACAAGGGATGGAGAAGGTGACCCACAGAGTCACAGGTAGCGCTGAGGTCAAAACAAATCAGCAAGGAAGAAATGCAAATGGATTCGGCAAAGCTGAGGTCACTGGGCCCTTCCCCGGTGCAAGCTCAGCTGGTCTTCCTCAACTCAGAATAGACCTGGAAGATCCCCACCACTCCCACATAACCCAGGAGGTCCTGCAACAGCTGCCGGGGAAGAGGATTACGGAGGACAGTGAGCTGAACCAACTGCTAAACTGCATTCTCCAGCAGAGTTTGGACCAAACAGGTCAGAACTCACGAACACACAGGCTGCTTGTTAGATACACATGTGCCTGGATGCCCCCCACCACACATACACACACACACACACCTTCCTTCTGAATTAAACTCACTATAGATGATGTCCTGTACCTCATTTTGAATTTCTTTATTAAATCATAACTGTGTACATTAACGCATTTACAAATTTCTCTGGCAATTCTACACTTTCAAGACTGAGAACCTCTAGGAGCAAGAGCTTCATCCACCACTAGGTGGCGCTACCTCCCACACCCTTGTATTCTTTCTAGTTCAGAAACGTGGGCAAGTGAACAAATCACTGGGTAACGTACTAGCTTCTGCAATAGCACATTAACTCGAATACATTTCCTTGTTGAGAACACAGATTCCTCTTCTCTCATGAATAATAAGTAACCAAATTTGCTTAACTTGTATCATTATTAATAGTCCTCAGGGGCCTACAAATTCTACAAACAAATTAAGGAGGGAAAAGTGCATCAAATTCTATTAAAGTAACAAAAAAGATTAAAACATGTTAATAGAACCATTCAAGACAGCAATACAGTGAATCCACATCCCTGTGTGTTACCCTAGAGAAACTGTACCGAGAGTGCCAGGAAAATAATCCATGCAGAATTATTTATGATAATAAAATTTTGAGACAAATCAGTCTTTCCTGAACGTCAGTTGTTCTCATTCCACTTTCCCATTTTTCCTAGATCTGAGAACCACCACGCAGGCCTCAGTGATATGCTATATCCAAAAACACTTGTACTTTCTTTGCTCAACAGAATCCCAAGAATTTACTGTCCAGTGAGTCAAACTAGCTGGGTTCAAAAACCAGGTCTATTACTAAGTGTATGATCTTAGCTAAATCAATTCTCTATGCCTCAGTTTTTTTTAATTTGTCAAGTGCATATAATAGTATCTTTCTAGAGGGTTATGGTGTTGTTTAAATAAGATAGTCCATATCAGGTACTGAGAACAGTATACAGCATATAAAAAGTAGTTAATATATTATTTACCAGTATTATTATTATTTCACTTCCCAGATCTTACAGCAGCCATTTATATATCACCAACTCAGAGCTATAACTACAAACACTATAAATAACACGGAGTCATTAATGGTCAGTCACCTTTATCCTCTTCAATCACTGCAAAGAATTACTGCTACTTGGTTCATGACACTTGGTTGTCCCAAATACTACTAAAAAAATAAACCATGACTTTTAATAGAAGGAAATTTTATTTTAAAACAGTAGGTGGTGCTATAAGCTCTTCCAGGTGTTAATAAGACTGATGGTGTCAGTATAAAGTCCATTTCTCTTTCTATTCATTTGATCTTACCTAGATACCACTCCACTTAACCATTAGATGATGGGCATTGGGATGCCTTTTAGGAGTGGGCTTCTGTTGTTTCAAGCCACACCCAATTTATCTTTTTACTTTGGGTAACAATTGCTCAAGATGTGCAGTTTTGCATATGTATACATCTTAATAACACTTACCCTAAGATCTGCTCTCTTAATTTTTTAAGGGCACACACCACAGTATTGTTAACCATAGGCACAATACTGTACCGCAGATTCACATCTCCCCCACTTTCCAGCCCCTAGCAACCACCATTCCACTCTGTGAGTCTCTGACTTTTACACTTTAGATAGTCAACGGAATCATGCAGTATCTGATTCCATGGCTGGGTTGCTTCACTGAGCGTAACGCCCTCCAGGTTCATCCGTGCTATAGCATATGGCAGGATCGCTTCTTTTTTTAAGCCTAATATTCCATTTTATGTATACTCTGCAGTTTCTTTATCCATTCATCCTTCAACAGACATTTAGGCTGTTCCTATGTCCTGGCTATTGTGAGAAATGCTGCAGTGTCTGTGGGGATGTGTTTATCTCTCCAGGATCCTAGTTCCTATTCTTGGTTGTGTATCCTGAGTGGAAATGTTGGATCATGGGGTATTTCTTTTTCTTTTTTTTTTTTTTTTTTGTAGAGACAGACCTTAGTGCCATGGCACCACACAGCTCATAGCAATCTCCAACTCTTGGGCTTAGGTGATTCTCTTGCCTCAGCCTCCTGAGTAGCTGGGGCTACAGGCGCCTGGCTATTTTTCTGTTTTGCAGTTCAGCCGAGGCCGGGTTTGAACCCGCCACCTTCAGTATAGGGGGCCGGCGCCCTACTCGCTGAGCCACAGGCGCCACCCAGGTAATTCTATTTTTAATTTTTTAGAAATCACCATACTATTTTTCACAGTGGCTACAGCATTTTACATTCCCACCAATAGTGTACAAGGGTTAATTTCCCCACGCCTTCATCAACACTCGCTATCTTTGGGGGTGTTTTGGTGACGGCCATCTTGATACGTGCGGGATATCTCATCGCAGCCTTGATCTGCATTTTCCTGATGATTTCTGATGGCTCAATACATAGTCAAGTCAAGGTGCTCCACAGCCCACTCTAGATCTTGCCACCTCTTAACCCAGACCATCTCATGCCCAAGGCAAAGTCTCCACAAATTCAAATCTCTCTGCTTGAGCTCTGAATATTACATGGAGGCATGTTAAAGACTGAAAGAATCAGTAGGAACTCATTAGTTCCAGCAGCTACACCAAAGACTTTCTGAAGCTGCCTAGTTTCCTCCATTCTAACCAGACACTGAGTCTTGACTGGATTCTCCCATCTACTCATAATAGGTTGTCTTTGGGTTTAGGTCGGAGTCAGATTCTGTTGCTGTAAACAAAAACCTCCAATGCATATGTTTTCTGTTATGCTTTCGAATGGCTGTTTTCCTTGGAAGTTAAATACTCAGACCTACCTAGGCTGTTTGGCATGAAAAGGGAGAAAATACTAATAGCAATAATTTACTAAGCACCATTTCAGGGCTAAGCTTGTAATACCCACCCCCCAAACAAGCAAACTTCAGACTTTTTAAGATTAAGTAGAGACTTGCGATTCGAAAAGCCCAGATCAGAACCAAGGTTTATCTAGCTCCAAACAGGGCCCCTCATCATTCTGCTCCCCTGCAGAGAGATTATAAGGCAATAATGCATCCAGAATGAAGGACTTATAGTCCCAGGACTGAGAAGTACTCAGGAATATTAAAATAAGAAAAGAAAGTAAAATAAGAATATTAAAATAAGAAATGTTTATAAAACACGTAGACAAATCAGACAGAAATGGGAAAAAAATAACATTTTTAGGTAAGCATTATCATTATATAAGGTCAAACTACCATCAAGTTTACTGATGAAGCATCTGAACAGATGGAAGCGTAACACATTGACTCACTGAGCATTTATATAGAATTACTGTTGTTTGTGGGGTATTTTTAAGGCTAGTCACATGAAGCAGTGGGAGTAAAAAAGGAACAAAAAAATATGTAACTGGTTGTGATCAATTAGTTGTAAACACCCCTGCACTCAGATCAGCCATTTAAAGAATTGTGTTATTACTATAACTGAAAAATGAGGTATATAGGTAAACAAGATATAAATTTACTGTATGCAAATATTATGAAGCCCAGCAAGCTGCTGTGTGTAAAGCACATAAGATCCCACAAAAGTGCAATGATTCCTTCGTCCTGGGCTAGAGATGTGGACAGCGGAAGTCCTTGCGTCCTTGGATAAAATGTGAGGGAGATGAGGAAGGCAGCCAACATCCCTGAATGGGAGAAAACGGCCTTTATTTTCATGACTCTTTAACGGAAATTTAGTATATGGTTCAACATGAATTCAGGCCAGAAACCTGATATCATGAGTAGGTTTTGCTACCAAAAGTAATCACAGATATGTGAATATTAAATTACAGCAGCATGGGTATCTGAAAATGCCATTTATATGCATTACTTCAAAATCACTTAGTATACCTGCCACTAGGTCTTGTTATTGAATGCAGTAATAAAGAAGTGCATACGATTCTGCCAAAGATATTTTCAGCAATTTATATTTCAATACAATTGGATTCCTATAGAATTCTACGTATTTTATTTTACACATTCAAAAACATTCTGAGAATGAGTCTACGGGCTTTCCCAGACTTGCAATGGAGTTGATATAAAATAGTATAAGATAGAATACAGAATATAGCATAAAATAATATATGACAGAATACAGGAAATCTCAGAAATTTCTGAAAGGGGTTTGTGACAGAGATAGCTAATTTCTCACCAAAATTCACGTTTGCTTCTTTTTTCTTCTCTTTATTTTATTTTATTTTATTTTATTTTATTTTAGACAGAGTCTTACTTTGTCCACCTCAGTCAAGTGCCATGGTGTCACAGCTCACAGCAACCTCCAACTCTTGGGCTCAAATGATCCTCTTGCCTCCCAAGCAACTAGGGCTACAGGCGCCCACCACAATGTCCAACTATTTTTAGAGATAGGGTCTCACTCTTGTTTGGGCTGGTCTCAAACTCTGAGCTCAAGCAATCCACTCGCCTCAGCCTCCCAGAGTGCTAGGATTACAGGAATGAGCCACCATGCCTGGGTCCCTCAATAACTACATGAAGGGGGCCACTCTGTCAACCTGTCACACACCTGTACCTCCAAGTGAGTAACAAATATATTTCTGTTTTGTTTGAGCCAGTAAGTGTGTGTTGGCTGTATGAGTTTGCAGTACCCTGACTCAGTGGCTCTCAATCTTTATCAAGCATCAGAATCACCTGGAAGGCTCATTAAAATACTGACTGCTAAAATAAATAAAATGAAATACAGATTGCTGGGCCGCACCCTTGGGGTTTCTGATTAAGCACGTTTGGGTGGGGTTGAGAATGCTCATTTCTAACGAGCCCTCCAGTGGGCTGAGGCTGCTACATCATATAACCGCCATCTGAGAAACCCTGCTCTAATCCCCAGTCCTGCCCCTTACTGTGTGGAGAGTAGTTTGGGCCATAATAACACTGTATCCCATTGCGCTGTGTGCGAGGGGACTCTCAGGATTAGAGCCGTTTAGCCCTTTGTGGTTTGAATAACCCTACATTAAAAGATTGGTACTGGAAGCTGCTCTGTCAGCTGAAGAACGAAAATAATGTACCTAAATTCTAGTACTACCTTTCTGTTTTCAGAAAGAATGCATTACCTAGCAAACAAGGGATAAGGGGGCAAAATATTACCTTTTCAAAGTCTTTTCTAACAATTAATCATTCTTCGGTATAGAACATTAGTTCCTAAAGGTATGGTGATAGAGAAAAGGTCTGTTTTGGAACAGTCTCAAGAATTATGCGTTTGTTTTAGATAAAGTTTCACAGGTTAACCATATCATGTTTATTTTATATTGGCTGATATTATATCAACTGATCATGAGCTCCTGCTGATCAGAAGCTCTGACTTGAAATCAGAGAACCTAGATGTTTTTAAATTGCAAATGAATTACAACTTAAATGCAGTTTTGTAAATGGAAACCTTTAAAAAAAATCTCTCAGTGATGTCAATCATTCCCTTCTTGGACAGAATGCCCCCACCTCAGGGATCCAGAGGGAGCATGTTATGTACCGTGGCTACCCACCCCTCTAGGAGGGGTTGCTGGTCATGACAACACTGGGCTGTGTCTATCGGAGTCCTTCCCCTGAGAGTTTGAGAAACACCGAGAGCTTGGTCTGCTTAGCATAGAGGGAGGAAGGGAAGGAATTCTGTACATCAGTGCTTCTCAAACCTTAATATGTAAATACCTAATCTGTGAATCTTATTAAAATTTAGATCCTAATACAGTGGGTCTGGGTGGGGCCCAAGATTCTGCATTTCTAAAAGGCTGTGGCAGGAGTGGATTCTGATGTTGCTGGCTTCCAGACCTAACTTTTAGTAACCCAGAGCAGTAGCCTGTGTCTGTAATCCTAGCACTGGCCCAGAGCAGTAGCCTGTGTCTGTAATCCTAGCACTCTGGGGAGTCGAGTGGGGAAGATCACTTCAGGTCAGGAGTTTAAGACCAGCCAGAAAAAGAAAGAGCAAGACCCCATCTCTACTAAAAGCAGAAAAAAATTAACCAGGCAAAGTAGTTAGTACCTGCAGTCCCAGCTACTCAGGAGGCTGAGGCAGGAGGATCACTTGAACCGAGGAGTCTGAGGTCGCTGCGCATTAGACTGAATTCATGGCACTCTACCCCAGGTGACAAAGCAAGACTCTGTCGCCATTAAAACAAAACAAAAAACACTATAGAAGGGTTGATGGGAGCTGTGTGGCCTTTGTTTAGGCTGAGATTATTAGGGTACAGAAATCTTAAGTGAAGAGAGAAAAAGGAAAAGCAGCAGCTGATAGAGCAGAACTGAGTCACACACCCCTATGACCTCTCCCTCCTGTGAGGACTCCACAACCAACGCCCAAGTCTTACCTCTGTGAAGCCAGGCACCAGTAGGAATCATTTTCGTGGACTGCCATTAAATTACACGTACAATATGGCCTAAAGTACAGTCTCTGGGTCTGAACCCACATGAGCCTAAAGATGTAAAAGAAAGCCTGGATGGGTAGGGATGAAAAAGCGTAAAAGGAAACCGGGAGATTGAAACCACCTGAGACACAGCATCTTCTCCTTTAAAGAGCTTAAAGTGCTTTTTAATTATGAATGTTAGATTAGCCCAAGCAGGGATCATAGGGTACAGTCAGAAAACAACTACGGTCTCCCTCCTGACTGTCCTGTCAAATCCACAATAAGGGCTTAGTTTTCTTTCAACCCTTCCTAAAATTCTATGTAGATCTTGTAATTTTTCTGGTTGGTCTCAGATCATTAAAGTCTTCTAACCACTTCTAATCACAAAAATGGTATCATTCTGATGAGGTCACATCATTCCTTCTGGTTTCCTCTTCAACCGCATCTAAAGTGACTCCAGGCTCTTTATCCCAAGAGATCCATAAGAAATACTCTGGCATCCTCTGTAGGCTGCTCCCAATGCTGCCATTTCTGTTTCTCCACCTTAGAACAGCCATCCAGCCGCAGCCTCTGGCCCTCTGGAATTAGCATATATGGTCTGGCATCAGCTTTGGCACACAGGTTCTACGGATACAAATCAAGCTTTCTCAGCAATCTCCTTCATATCACTCTCACTAGGCTGAAGAAGTCTCAGGGTGACCGCTCAGGACACTGCCAAGGAATTTTCCAGTCTCTGCCCCTGACCTGTCCAATAGGGAGGCTACGAACCCTATGTGACTATTTTCATTCATATTTTAATTAATTAAATTAAAATTTCAGTTCTTCAGCGTACTAGCCATCTTCTAAGTGCTCAATGACATGTGGCTAGAGGTGACCCTATTAGATGGTGCAGATTTCCATTCTCAGCCTGGGTGCAGTAGCTCACACCTATGCACTTTGGAAGGCTGAGGCAGGTGGACTGCCTGAGCTCAGGAGTTTGAGACCACCCTGAGCAAAAGCAAGAGCTCATCTCTAAAAACAGCCAGGCACTGTGGTGGGTGCATATAGTCCCAGCTACTCAGGAGGCTGAGGCAAGAGAATCGCTTAAGCCCAAGAGTTTGAGGTTGCTGTGAGCTATGATGCCACAGGACTCTTCCAAGGGTGACAAACTAGGACTCTGTCTCAAACAAAAAAAAAAAAAAAGAAGAAGAAAGAAAAGAAAAGCAGGAGTAATTAAAAAAATTTTTCCATTCTCACAGACAGTTCTACTGAACAATACTTCTCTAAGCTCTGAAAGCTGAATCCTTAAAGATAAAACCATATACCTAAAACTGGTGACGGGTTGAGTATAACTGTCTGTGTAGGCTAATTCCATAACACCACCAAAATCTCAGTAACTTAACACAATAGAAGTTTACGCCCCACTCCTCACACATCCACATATATAAATCAGCAAGTGGGAGAGGTGGGCACAGTCACTCAGGGCACCGAGCACCTTCCACACGTGTCTGTCTACGTCCTCAATGTCCTCCCCACTTTGTTGGTTTGTGGGAAAAAGAGCCAAGATTGTGTTTGGATGTTTTCAGTGGGCCAGGCCTGTAAATGGTACGTAACACTTCTAGTTTCACTATCTAGAGCTCAGTTACCTGGTCATCGCCCCCTTGCAAGGGAAACTAACAAATGGGTTAGTTATGCCCAGAAGGGGAGTCGCTCACAGATACTGGTGAGCAACAGCAGAGCTGGTGGCAAAACCAATTTACAGCCACCTCTTGTGCCAGTCCTATGTAGGGATCTATTGCTTCCTCTGGCAACATCAGCCTTCCACACTCAAACTCCGGGGGCCTCAAACAGAACTAAAACAAAGAGTTCTATTTTCACATCTTATTATACAGCCAAACATAAGCCGCATTTATCTAACACTTTCCTGCACTTTTCAGTTGTTAACTTTATCTAACTCTAAGTCTTTACAGCTCCATAAATAATATAATCAAGCCTTTGTGTCAAACACTGTGCATGCATTATCTCACTAATTCCTGCCATATTCCTAGGAGGCAAAGACTAGTTTGAAGCCCATTTTATAGAAAAGGAAATGGGGTTTGCCCATAGCTCAGTGGTTAGGGCACCGGTCACACGCTCTGGGTTTGAACCTGGCCCTGGCCTACTAAACAGACAACAAAAACAAATCATAGCTGGGTGTTGTGGTGGCCACCTGTAGTCTCAGCTACTTGGGAGGCTGAGGCAAGAGAGAGAGGGAGAGAGACAGAGAGACAGAAAGAGAGAGGGAAGAAAAAGAAAGAAAGAAAATAAAGGAAAGAATGAAAGGAGAGAGAGAAAAAGAAGGAAGGAGGGAGGGAGCGAGGGAGGAAGGAAAGGAAAGGAAATGGACACGTAGAAGTTTGCCTAAGACATACTAAGCACCTGCTCCAGGACTGATACTTCGGCCACCTGATCTGTGGGTCACTGTGGCTCTCAAGCCAAATCTGACTCATCAATCTGTTTTTGCAAAGTCCCATTAGAACACAGCCACGTCCATTCATTTACATATTGTCTATGCTGCTTCTATGCTACAAAATCAGGGTTAGGTTGCAACAGAGATCATCCAGCCTGCAAAGTGAAAAATACTGAACTTGCTATCTAGTCCTCTACAGAAAAACGTTGCCAACCCCTGCTCATAGACTGAAAAGGAATTTTGACTTGGTTTTTGGTCCGCTAATCTGTACTGACAACAGCCTAGTCTGTGAAATGTAAGGTCAGTCTAATTTCCCTCTGGCAGCCACGACTACTCCATCTGTTTGTAGTTTCTAGGCAGATTAAACAGCATCTGTCATGTTGTTTCATCAAACACATGGATGATACCACCAAAGAATGCACTGGTATTAGGTTTCTAATCTGACAACTTTTTTGTATTTGGACTGTAACTACCGAGCAAAAGTTGACACACATTTTACCAATTTTACTGCTTTGGGTGCAAGAGGTTCCAATCCTTTAGCTTTTCCACCTCCAACTTTGGCGTTTGGGGATAAAGTCATCAGCCACTGAGCAAAAGTGACATTTTTTTAATGGGCGGTGGCTGTCCAGTAAGGCAGAACCTACTTTACTGAAATTGGCCTACACGCAATTCTTCCTCAGACTGAATTCATCAACTCTATATTTTATCAAAATGAGCAATTAAAGGAAAATAAATATGTCCAGCTCCTAAAAGCCTCTCAAAGTATGGAATCAACAAGGCATCCACATTAAAATTAAGTTAAGAGTAGAGTACAGACAAATTTCACCACATGCAAAACTATGCCAAGAACATTTTAATGGATGCTGTGGGGCACCACCCAGATCTCCTCTTCTTGAACCAGACCCTCATTTGCCCGGCAGCTCTGAGGGGTGGCAGCTAGTTTTCCGCTGAATCTCTATCTGATCATTGAAGCGGGCTCCAGGTCACACTCCCTCCCCGTGGGAAAAGGGGGAGCGCTTGCTGGTATCACAGACAACTCTGAACCTGCTATGGGATCCTCAGACCTCTTGCATACACATCACCATTCACCTTCTCCCTCAGCCCCATCCTGCTTCCCTCACTCTCTTAGGGTGTGTTACGGAAGGTACACCCCAATAAAGCTCCTGCACGTACTCTCCGTCTCGCTGTCTATTTCCCTGGGAAACTGACCTGAAACAAAAAGGAAATCTGATTTCCTAAATAGAACCATCAATAACACTTACAAAACCACATTTAACAGTCAATGACAGAAAAGGTTCAGCAACGAAGAGCTTTAGAATAGCACAGCTATCAATACAAAAAAATGGGAATAACAGCAAAACACACACACGCTCACTATATATCAAGAACACGTGGCAACAGGATGCAGAGACAGCAGCCATGTGCAAAAGCAAAGTGGGAGTAGACGAGCTCTAGAAAGGCACGGCAGCCCATTCAGAGCTGAGGAGGGCGGGGAGGTGGCTGCTGAGGAGCAGGAGGAGCCGTCAGCACAGTCTGCTCACAGCACCGGGCCCACAGCCCCGGGCACAGACGGTCACGCGCAATGACAGGCTCTATAAATAGCTGTGCAACCAGAAAATCATAACCCAGTCTCCGTAATTACAGACCGAAGGGTCTTACAGATGATCCTTTAAATGTGAGCACAATCTGTCTGTATGCAGCCCTGAGATATCCACTCATACACAGTAACACCACCGAGCACATCACGGTTTAAAAAACGTGTCCATCTACATGTAGAATATAAGTGTCTTCATATAGTGATTAAAAGGCCTTGAAGGCTATGTTAAATAGTTTAATGAAAATATTTCAGATTGAATGTGAAGTCAGCACATTGTGCCCCATGATTGCACCAATGCACACAATTATGATTTTAAATAAATAAATAAATAAATAAATAAAACGTGTCCATCAAAGACACGTGTCCTTTTCTAAACCAGAAGCTAGAAAATACAAAATGAGGAAGCGTGTTCTCTGGGGTGTTTTCAGCTTCCCAAAGGCAGATTCTGAGAGGCCAAAGGACATCCAAACAGCAAGATTTCTGAAGTGTAAAGAGTTACACGGAAACCAGTCATGAGAGAGAAGGCAGCTTCCAGGAGGGTGTGAGGAGGAAAGTGGGGGCAGAAAAAGCAGAGAGAGGAAATTCGCTAAGATAGGTGAGGCTGTGTGTCCCATTGAGAATGGGCATGGGAGGGTGATGATGGGGAAGAAAAGAAAGAAAACATGAAAACAAGAAAGGAAAACCATTTGTGTTAATTTGCAACAGGTCACAGCAAAATCCTAACAAGTGGTCACCGAGTCTTTTTCAAGAGCATCCTTGCGCACCTCTCAATACCCGCTACAAAATTAGTCTCTCAGAAACAAAACTCAATCGATGAGACAACGCATTAGAAGGCAACTCGAGACACGGCAGGGAACAATGGATTAAGACCAAGGGGGAAGGTGGCGCCCTTAGCTTAGTGGATAGGGCGACAGCCACATACACAGCTTCGAACCCGGCCTGGGCCAGCTAAAACAATGATGACAACTGCAAAAAAAAATTAGCCTGGCATTGTGGCAGGCGCCTGTAGTCCCAACTACTTGGGAGACTGAGGCAAGAGAATCGCTTAAGCCCAAGAGTTGGAGGTTGCTGTGAGCTGTGACTCCCTAGTACTCTACCCAGGGTGACAGCTTGAGAATGTATCAAAAAAAAAAAAAAAAAAAAGACCAAGAGGGAAGAATAAAGACCTACATGTATACACAAATTGAACTGCTAACATTTTACACCAGAAAGAATAGGTAAACCAGTCTTACAAGTACAGTTGTTATCAACTGCATCTCCAAAAGATATTCTCAAGTAATAACTCGGTCTTTGGGTCCAATTTTATCCTAAAAAGATAGTGGCCCATGAGAAATTCCTAAATTGAAAGACTTAGGCAGGCTCAGTACATTCTCTCAAAATCAGCAGATGGGGCCTCACAAGTCAGGTGGCAGTGGGATGATGGGGGTCATTAAAGGTCATGAGAATGAACTGTAAGACCCCGTAGGTCGGCACAGCCAGGAGGGGCCCAGGCATCAAATACTCAAAGCAGGCAGACAGCCGTATGAGGACTCTAGGTGGTCAGCTCAAGCAGACCAGGGCCTGGACAGCCATAGGGGTAGAAGCCCCAAGACCTCTGTTCTTGCAAGTCCCCTCCCCTGGGCTCCTGAGCCTCCCTCACCAGGATCTAGCAACTAAAATGTATCAGCCTTTCATAAGACATCTGTTCTCTGGCTGGTCAGGGTCCATTTTCTACTGGTTTTTAAATATTTGTACATCACCTCTGCCAATGTATGAAGTTTAACAAAAGCTACTCAGGCTTTTGGGCTAGAGTTCAAGGCAGAATTTCATGTCTCAAAGGTGAGCTACAGTTGTAAAGCAAGGAAGCAGGGATGCAGCATTTACTAGCACACACTGGTCTGATAAGAAATGTTTCAGAAGCATCAACACCCCCCACCGAGGATGCACACTGCAGGAAGGACTGGCCATTCCTGCCCACTGTCTGGGGGCTGAACCTTTGCCCTTGAAGAGATTGAATGTGAATTTGGTCTGTGTTCAAGTCTTAAATGCTTTTCTGGCAGTACATTCCCTCTCAAAATCTGCTTACTCTGAAGACACACTTATCAGCAAGAAGGGGGAAAACATGTTTTCATAACCTAAAATCTTCTGATAATTTATACTGAGTAGAGAGAGAAAGGGGACAAGGAGGGCTAAAAGGACCAGATGCCAAACAAAGATGGTTAGGCAGAAGTGTGGGATAAATCAGTAGCTAGTCCATGTGGGGAGGGCTATAGCATTGTTTACTGTTTATATCTGCTCTGCCTTTGACATAGATCACACGAACATCCCCATAAATTATGCATTAGAAATCGCCTTGCACTGACTCCTTTTCCTAAGATGATGTTATTGAATCTAGATTAGTGGCTAAAAGCTTTGAAGAGGTTTTGTTTCCTTTTCTTGCCTCTCTTGTAGTTATCCCGGCAAGAGTTATGAACTTTTTAGCCTGGATCATATGATTCCAGTTGACTTTTTCCATTAGAATGAATTAAGTGGAGTTTATTTCAATGTGTCTCTTTTACAGCATTCATCTCAGTTTAACTTATGAAATCTGAGGCAGAGACAAGAGACATGGTCTTTGTGTCCTTCTTTGTTCCTACTTATGTTTGGCACAAAGTAGATTCTCCATAAGTTTGAGTTTTGATTTTTCCTATTTATTTATTTATTGAGATAGAGTCTCACTATGTCACCCTTGGCAGAGTGCCGGGGCATCATAGCTCACAGCAACCTCTAACTCTTGGGCTTAAGCAATTATCTTGCCTCAGCCTCCCAAGTAGCTTGGGACTACAGGCGCCCACCACAACACCCGACTATTTTTGCTGTAGTTGTTATTGTTGTTTGGCAGGCCCGGGCTGGGTTCAAACCTGACAGCTTTGGTGTATGTGGCCAGCGCCCTAGCCACTGAGCTACAGGTGCCAAGCCTGCTTTTTCTTTTTTAAAGACCTATTGGTCTAAAAATGCAAATTAGAAACTTAAATACACCAATACTTGAAACAAGTTGTAAGAAGGCCCGGCTAGCTCACGCCTGCAATCCTAGCACTGTAGGAGGCTGAGATGGGAGGATTGGTTGATCTCGGAAGTTGGAGACTAACCTGAGCAAGAGTGAGACCCCATGTCTACAAAAAAATAGAAAAATTAGTCCAGCATTGTGGCCAATGCCTACAGCTACTTGGGAGCCTGAGGCAAGACGATCACTTGAACCCAGGAATTTGAGGTTGCTGTGAGCTAGGCTGACGCCATGGCACTCTAGACTGGGCAATAGAGTGAGACTATCAAAAAAGGAAGGAAAGGGAGGGAGAGAGGGAGAGAGGGAGAGAGGGAGAGAGGGAGAGAGAGGGAGAGAGAGGGAGAGAGAGGGAGAGAGAGGGAGAGAGGGAGAGAGAGGGAGAGAGAGGGAATAGAGTTCTCTTTTAAGGACTTGACCTAGAATGTGCATATACCACTTCTACTTACAGCCAGTCAGCCAGAACTTAAGCCACATAGTCACACATAACTGCATCAAAAGCAGGAAAATGTAGTCTCTTGCAGCCATTCCATGTGCCCAGCTACAACCAGGGTATTTCCATTACAAAAAGGAAAAAAAAAAGACAAAATAAAAAATGGATTCTGAGGGAAAATTCACAGTCTCTACTACAGTGAGCGACTGTTAAAATTTGTTATACCAGAGTTTCGCTGGTTATCTATAAAAAGTACTTAAGAGAGCTGCCAAATTTAAAAGTGAATTATGCATCTTTATTTTACAGAAAGGCAAGAGTTCTAAAATTGCTAACTTTCAGGGACAGCAAGATTCCATCAGCAGCAGCAATTTTCAAACAAATAAAGGTGATGTTTGAACAATGAATGAGAAAGTAGCTACTCTTTTAAAAATTTGTGGAATAGAAAAACACTTTGAAAATGATGAAAATTTGAATTTATTTCTAATAACATGTGATTTTGTTCCCCCACTCCCAAAATGTAAGTTTGTTATCTAGAAAGGTTCTAGTGTTGTAGATTTTAACATTCAAAATGGAGTTCTTTAATGTGTTTTAAAACCACTAAATGAAAAATTTTTTTCAGCAAGTTTTGTAATCATTTAAGAGTATAAAAATCAACACCTCCACAGCAGCTGGCCTAAAATAATTGTAGTCTCTTAACAAAAGACTATATAATTCACTTAAAATCTTATTTGAGTGGTTTTAAAACACATTAGAGAACACTATTTAACATCTTCAAATTAGTTTATAAGAAAAGCAACTGACATCAAAGAAAGATGAACTTTGTATAATCAAAAGATGAAACTGGAAAAATGAATCTCTTGATTAGTAAGAGCAGTTATTGTGGTTCTTCCACTTGAATATTTTCCTTCAGGTGATTTTTTAAAGAAATTTGGTTTTAGTAATAGTAACTACTAAAACCAAATATCATAATAAATTAAGCTTAAAACCAGACATTTGAATTACTACATCATTGTATTAAACAAGGCTTTTAAAAAAATAATAAAACATGTTTAACTGCATTTTTCTCCCAATGAAATTTGTTTTTTTTATATGCAATATTTTAGAATAGGGGTACATGTATATAATTTGTAAATTAATATACATGTTGAGTTTGCATGCTCAAATTTATTTCTCTAGTGGAGTCAATACTGTATATTTATCTTTAATATATTCTGTATATTTATCTTTAATATATTAGGAGAAATAAAAATCTAAATGGACCAATATTTATAGAAGATACTAAAAAGGATCAGAGAACAATCTAACATGAAAAAGGTTCTGGGTGCAAATTTTACACACACAACTTCCATGAAATGCCATCTTACACATCACTGAATTATTATACTGCTGTTTGTTTCTGAAATATTTCTTTCTTTTTTTTTGAGACAGAGCCTCAAGCTGTCACCTTGGATAGAGTGCTGTGGCGTCGCAGCTCACAGCAACCTCCAATTCCTGGGCACAAGCAAGTCTCTTGCCTCTGCCTCCCAAGTAGCTGGGACTACAGGTGCTAGCCACAACGCCCAGCCATTTTTGGTTGCAGCCATCATTGTTGTTTTGGAGGGCCCGGGCTGGATTCGAACCCGCCAGCTCAGGTGTACGAGGCTGGTGCCTTAGCCTGTTGAGCCACAGGCACCGAGCCTGAAATATTTCTTTAAATAAATAAATACATATATATGTATCCATTTTACATATATACATATATCCCTTTTAAAATACATCTGTAAGTTCTTATTACCATTAACTATTAAAATCTCTGTATTCTCCCATGCATTGATTCAATTAGCATTGCCATTTCCAAAAGCATATACCTTATGTTAAAAAGGGCTACGTATGCACAGTCAAGTTCTATCTAACCTAGCAATAGATAATTCTTTTATATTATTCAAATTATCCCAAGAAATAGGAAAAAGATGAAAAATTTCTCAGTTCATTGAAAGATGCTAACACAATCTAAAACTGTTGATTTTGATAAACCAACAATTGATAAACTAAGAGAAAAAAACCTTGGTAAACCTTGGTTAAACCTTGATAAACTCAAGAGAAAAAACAACTACAGACCAATATAACATATGAATATAAATTTTAAAATTCTAAATAAAATCTTGCCAAATCTATAGCAGTAAGTTAGAATAAAAATATTCCAAGACTAAAAAGAAATGCATTCCAAGAACTCAAGGCTGACTTCATAAGGACCTCATCACCATAATTTGTTACAATTATAAATTAAAGGAAAAATAATTATACCAATAGATACATGAAAAATTCAATTAAATTGTTAAAATTCAATAAAATTCAAGAGCAATTATTTATTTAAAAACTAAATAAAATGAGACTAGAAGGGAACTTCCTGAGTATTAAAAAGATTGCCTATCAGAAATTATTTTTTAAAAAAATGATTGCCTATCAGAAAGTACTTATTTGGAAATGCTTGATTTTTTCTTCCCCTAGGTTAGATGGAGATAGTGATCAAGAGGTGCTTATTTGGGAGTCCTTGATCTCTTCCCTAGATTAGATCTATCTAGGGACATCCCTAGATAGATTTAGGGTCTATCCATCAGGTTCTCCAGAGAAACAGAACAGAGATTTATTAAAAGGATTTGGTTCACACAGTCATGGAGGCTGATAAATCCAAGTCTGTAGATAGAGTGGAAGACCTCTCTCTGCAGAAGACCCAGAGAGAGTTAACATTTTACTCAAAGGCCAACAGGCAGGAAGAGCCAATGTTCCAGCTAAGGTCTAAAGGCAGTCAGGTGACTAATTCTCTCTTACTCAGGAGGTCAGTCCTCTGTATTATTCAGACCTTCAACTGTTTGGCTGCAACCCACCCACATTATGGAAGGCAGTCTGCTTTACTCAAGTCCAACAATTTAAATGTCAATCTCATCCAGAAACATCCTCACAGAACTATCCAGAATAATATTTGGGCCAGACAACTTAACACAATATTAACTGACATAGAATATAAATACTCCCATTATGGCCATGATATCATAGAATCTAGAGTTGGAAGGACATTCTTTTATAAGAGCTTTTCCCAAATAGTGATAGGAACCACCTCCATATCATCAATAGTTGGAGACTGATGTTACTTATTTTTGATACTTATGTTTAAATATAAACACACACAGTCAGTTTTTCCATGTTCAAAGATAGCCTGAGGATATTCTTAATATGCTTAAACAAGAAAATCTGAGAAGATAGTGTCCTGCTGATACAATTTACATTGGTTTCTTCTCAGTTTTGGTCATCTTAAGTTTCTACTTACATTCTGTTTATGATGGATAAAATTTTACTAAAATAATTTAAACATATCTAGTGAGCTAGATTTTTTTGGCACTGAAAATATACAAACTCAACTTTTATAATTTTCAAACATATGTCACTTATTTTAACTTAAGGTCATTCATTCCACCCTATCTTATGTACCCTAAAGTGTTTCTAAATTTCTCAGTCACAGCAAAAAAAAAATCAGAATAGGCTTAAATGAGAGGCTACTTTTTTGCACTATGGAAATGGACTTAACTCAGCCCACTGCTTTTATGGTTAGAACACCTACAACAAAGTAGTGAAAACTACAATGTATTCTCAAAAGCATTGTTGGAAATAGATGCAAGGGCAGGATGGCAGTAGAAATAAATGAATCAAAGGGATTAATAAAGGATGATTAAAAATAGATCTGCTGGGAAGTGAGATCACACCAAGTTCTATACTTGGCCATTTGAGTTTAAAGAAAAGTCTATATTGCAAACGCTTACTTTAAAAATAGTATTGCTTTGGCTGGGCATAGTGGGTCATAGCTGTATTCCTAGCACTTTGGAAAGCCATGGAGGGAGGATAGCTTGAGGTCAGGAGTTCAAGATCAGCCTGATAAACATAGTTAAATCCTGTCTCTACCAAAAATGTAGAGAAATTAGTCAGGTATGGTGGCACGTACCTGTGTTGCCAGCTATAGTTTGGAGGCGAGGCAGGAGGATAGCTTGAGTTTGAAGTTTCAATGAGCTATGATAATGTCCCTACACTCATGGCTGGGCAGCAGAGAGAGACTCTGTCTCAAAAAAGAAAAAGAGAGAAAGGAAGAAATACATATATATAGAGTGATTTAATTTAATAAGGGAGGACGAGGAAGACCAGAGGACATATTATTTCATGCCAAACTTAGATCAATTTAGCTAACATCACATCAGTGTCTGCTTTTTCTCATAGGGATTAAGGATCATGAACTTGGGCACCTTCATGCTTGGTTAATTTAAAAAACTTTCTTAGCACAATGATGGTATGGTCAATAGGTTATTAAAAACACATACATGTAGATGGGGATGGTGGCTCACACCTGTAATCCTAACACTCTGGGAGGCTGAAGTGGATGGACTGCTTCAGTTCAGGAGTTTGAGACCAGCCTGAGCAACGGTGAGACCCATTTTTACTAAAAATAGAAAAATTGAGGAAGGAGGATCACTTTGACCCCAAGAGTTCAAGGTTGCTATGAGCTATGACGAAGCCACAGTCCCCTACCTAGGGCAATAGAGTGAGACTGTGTCTCAAAAAAAAAAAATGAGAAAGTCATACTCTTTTATGCATATATACACATATATATATACATACACACACACACACACACACACGTAGTCAAAATGACATTAAGAGGAAGAGTATGACTTTCTCATTTAGATCCCTGGAATGCTGGCAAAGCCAGCAGTCCTGAGTCAGAGTTTGCCCTACCCCTAGCAGAGATGGTAAAAATGGGGGAAATTAGAAAGATATTGACCTTCAGAGAATGCCTGATGCTGAGGGGCTGGGACACAGTCTAGGAAAGAGAAGCAAAAAGAAAGCCCTTCCTCCACTGAGGAGGTAGAGATCACAGAAAAAAACAAAGACAAGTGACAGAAGACAAGAGATCTAACACCTGGGCCATTTGGCCCGGCCCAGCCTTTGACAGTCCCTCCATCCAACCCAACCCTGTCCCTACCCACATAGTTCAAAGCATTCGGCTAAACTCTTTACTACTACAACTCCTACTGGTATCCATGTGCATTTATTTCAAGATAAGGAAGTGACAGTGGCCTCCAGACTGTACCCTTTGGAGAGGAGGAACATCTTGGAAGGATGGCCTATACCTGTTTTCCCCTCTCCACAAAGGCAGGAAGAAATGACCTCAATGGGAAAGAAATTAAGAAGCACTTATTGATTTACAGGTAAGGATTAGCCTTCTTATATCTCAGTTAATAAAATGAAACCATCTTACCAAAAAGGGTTAACACTTCTAGAGTAAGGTTATAAAATCAGCAAATGTATACTGTCACCATCAAATGACTTTTTCTCTTTGGAGGAAATCTCTTTTAAATTCCTTAAAAAGATTAGTTTTAACTATTAATGCACTTCAATAATTGTTACAGATACGTGTGCAAACATCCAAAGCCATTCCTATATGATTCAACATGACTAAACATAACACACCACTAAGAAAGAAAAACTAGAACATAAAATGCTACCTAGAGTCACAGAATGCAGAATACATAAATAATAAGAATATATACTTTGGGCAGGTAACATCAGTGGAGCCAAAAGAAGTAGACAGCAATGACTAAAGTGGCTCCGAAGAATTGTAAAATCTTCTCTTTGACATACAAGCACAGCTTGCCAATTAAAATTTTTCCAGCAGCTCAATATGGAAAAACATTCAAGCTAAACATAATCCCAAGCTCTCTCTCTACTTGTATACTTTCCAAGTGGAAGAATCATGGAAATCGCTTTTAGTTCTCTCAAACCCCTCAATTTAATCCTCTGCTTTCAGGTCATCCCACCTCCCAACAGGTCTATTTTTAGCATCCCTTATTAATCTCTTTGCTTCCTTCATCTCTGCCATCATCATTTCCTGAAGCAGGACATAATTTCCTGACACAGGAAGGATAAACACAAATTTCCTGATACAAAAGCTGAATTACTACAAAGGCACCAGCGGATTTTAAACTTTCATAGTCTCGAAAACTGAATTTCTATTATTCTGCTATGTCTTCTAAGTCAGCAGAATTAGAAAGTGAGTGTTGCCAAAACGGCATCTGCAATATGATCGTATAGGAAATATACATGAAATTCACCTGGAATGGAAATATTATGTTAATTTTCATACAGTGTAAAGAGACTTTTAAGGCGTGGTACTAGAGTCCCTTCAGAGTCTATTTGTCCGTTTACCACTCATCTCTCTTCTTCTCCACTTTTTTTTTGAACCGCATTTATTTGATAACGCTACTAATATTTGTTGAGGTCTCCTGGGCTGAGCTAAGACTAGAAATAAAAGAGAATAGACGAGGGATGCACCTTCGGAGCAGCCGGTCCAGCAGGGGAAGCAGACTTAGAAGCACACAGAGCAATGATGGTGACATGATGGAACTGACCAGGCGATCAGTCCCTGGGGGGTGGGGGGGAACTACCGTGTGAGGTACCAGGACCGTGGCTTCAAAAACCAGTGAGGATTCAGCAGACACAAGGTCAAGGAAAGGCCTGCTGGTGGGAGCGAGGAAGATTCATGAAGGCATTTGTGAACTAAAATAAAATCTTAAGCCCCACCAGCTGACTGAATGGATTTCCTCTTGGCCAAGAGGACTGTCCTGCCCCCCCACAAAATAAAAACTCTTAAAGTTGGCTGCTGGCCCTGAGAAGGGAGGTCATACATGCTTAGCTATGTCTTGCCCCTTCTGATGTTATTTTTTATAACAATAAGGTACAAAATCATTAACAAACCTAAAACCACGTAAGACAAAGGTTAAACTGTTATCTGCAGCTCACCAATTTACTTAACAGATCACTTGAGTCTCAGTACACAAGTGTGTCTAATGGCTTGTCTATGATTAGCAGACTTCCTAAACTTAAAATAATCCAAGCCTTTAGCTAGAGTTTCATTTCTTTGACCAATTACAAATCAAAGAATATTTAAACCCACATATAACCTATTATTCCCCTCTTCAAGATGTCCTGCTTTTTTTGACCAAACCAATTTGGTTTTGAGACAGAGTCTCACTTTGCCACCCTTGGTAGAGTGCTGTGGCATCACATCTCACAGCAACCTCAAACTCTTGGGCTTAAGCGATTCTTTTGCCTCAGCCTCTAGTAGCTGGGACTACAGGTGCCCACCACAACACCTGGCTATTTTTTTTTATTGTAGTTGTCATTGTTGTTTAGCAGGCCTGGGCTGGGTTTGGACCCTGGTGTATGTGTTCGGCGCTCTAACCACTGAGCTATGGGCACCGAGCCCACCTTCCATGTATTGATTTATAACTTTATGTTTCATTCCTATCTCCCTAAAATTCATAAAAACCAAACTGTACCCAACCACAGCCAGACTACTGGCTCAAGGCTTCTTGGACATGGCTCCCCCAAGTCATGGTCACACATATTCAGCTCAGAATACACCTCTCTAAATTATTTTACAGAGTTTGGGTTCTTTTCCTTTGACACATTGAAAATAAATAACGAAGTAGAGGCTAGGGATGAGATCACAATAACCTTTCCCTCCTGCCTAACTCTAAAGGCAGTTAGGTTTGATTTTTTTTTAAAAAGAGAAAGAATGGTAACTTGACTTTTTTTTGGGGGGGGGTTGTTTTATTTTGTTTTGTTTTGTTTTGTTTTTGGTAGAGACAAGAGTCTCACTTTATCGCCCTTGATAGAGTGCCGTGGCATCACACAGCTCACAGCAACCTCCAACTCCTGGGCTTAGGCGATTCTCTTGCCTCAGCCTCCCGAGTAGCTGGGACTACAGGTGCCACCACAACATTCGGCTATTTTTGTTTTTTGCAGTTTGGCCAGGGCTGGGTTTGAACCCGCCACCTTCGGTATATGGGGCCAGCGCCCTACTTGCTGAGCCACAGGCGTCGCCCGAGACTTGATTTTTTTTTAATTTGAGACAGAGCCTCAAGCTGTCACCCTGGATAGAGTGCCGTGGCATCACAGCTCACAGCAACCTCCAATTCCGGGCTCAAGCGAGTCTCTTGCCTCTGCCTCCCAAGTAGCTGGGACTACAAGCGCCCGCCACAACACCCGGCCATTTTTTGGTTGCAGCCGTCATTGTTGTTTAGCGGGCCCAGGCTGGATTCAAACCTGCCAGCTCGGGTGTACGTGGCTGGCGCCTTAGCCCGCTGAGCCACAGGCGTTGAGCCGAGACTTGACTTTTTTAAAAGAGAAAGAATGGAGACTCCCTAAGGTTCCTGAGTGAAGAGCTTATTGTCTGTGTGACAGACCACAAGCTGGAATGCTTCACCGCAGGGGTAAAAGTACTTGAAGAACTTAGAAGACAGAGGGGATACAAAACATAAAGTACCACGACCCATGATTCTGCTAGGATCACATTCATAATTCTGCTATGAAAGTGCAAACATTTCTATGCAGAGTCCCATCTCAAAAAAATGGTACCAGTTAGTAGAGGTCACCTGCACAGAAAGTAGCAGCAAAACAGGAGGAAAAAAGGCAGCAGGTAAGAGGGAGAATTACTTAAAGACATACACACAATAATTAAGGGACAAAAGGGAATCAGAGACACCCTGCCTATTTCACTGTTTGGTTTGTACTAACACTGATACCCGCAAGAGCTCTGTCCGTCTAGCACAGCTGATGCAGAGTAGAAGAACATCATTTTATGTGTTAGTCATTTCTAGATTCATTTGATAAAACAGTCTCCGATTACATGATACCAAACTAGCACTAATCCCAAAGTCTCACAAAGAAATGTTACCAAAACATTAAAAAAAAAAAAAAAAGAACCTGACAATGTTCATGTTAAATGCTATTTGAACATTTGCAGAGCTTAGATAAAACACAGGAAATCCAAAATTTTTAAAAAGCAAACATGACATTGAAACAAAAATCTGACACAGATTGTCCAAAATAGAAAACTTCAGACCAATCTCAGGTATAAGTATTTATGTAAAAATCCAATTAAAATATCAGCAAGTAGAGGCTGGGCACCATCTAGCACTCTGGGGGGACAAAGAAGGAGGAATCCTTATGCTCAGGAGTTTGAGACCAGCCTGAGTAAGAGTAAGAGCCTGTCTCTACTAAAAATATAAAAACAAGCCCAGCGTTGTGGTGGGTGCCTGTAGTCCCAGCTTCTCGGAGGCTCTCTTGAGCCCAGGACTTGGACTGCTTTGAGCTAGGCTGACATCATGCCATTCTAGCCTGGACAACAGAGTGAGACCCTATCTAAAAAACAAACACACACAAAAAAAACCCAGCACGTAGAATCTGCAGCCCCCGAAAAGAATACAAGATGATGAAAGGGGATTTGTTACAGAAACTCGAGAAGAGTCAGTGTTAGAGTAGCTGTTATTATATTTCATAGGTCTAAAGGGAAAAACCATATGATCACCCCCTTTGACGCAGAAAAAGCATTGGGGAAAAAAATCAGCAAATGATCTTGATTGAAAACATTTCAATAGGCTCAGCGCCTGAGGCTCAATGGTCTAAGGCACCAGCCACGTACACCTGAGCTGGCGGGTTCAAAGCCAGCCGGGGCCACCAAACAACAATGACGGCTGCAACCAAAAAATGGCCGGGCGTTGTGGTGGGCACCTGTGGTCGCAGCTACTTGGGAGGCGGAGGCAGGAAACTCACTTGAGCCCAGGAATTGGAGGTTGTTGTGAGCTGTGATGCCACGGCACTATATCCAGGGTGACAGCTTGAGGCTCTGTCTCAAAATAAATAAATAAATAAATACAAATACAAATAAAAACATTTCAATAAAATAGGAATAGATGAGTCATTCAAGACTGGATCCTTTCAGGAAACCAGAGAAACCAGTTAGGTATTTCAACAGAGGGGATTTAATAAAGGGAATAATTTAAATAGAAGATTTATTTTCAGAAGATTGAAATAGCAAAAATAGGACACTGAGGTAACCAAGAGGTAATAAATGGAAGGAAGCAGCTACAACCTCTGGTGTTGGGGAGACAAAAGGAAACATTACGTTATAAGATCATGGGCGCTCATAGGAGGAGCCCAACAGAGCTGGGGCTCAGACCAGGGGGAGAGGAGGGTGCTCCTCAGCTGCTGTTATATCCTTAGGATCTCAGAGGAGAGAAGCACCTCTAACTTGGGACTCCTTTCCTTGAGGTGGAGACACTGCCTACCTGCTACTGGCACCTGCAAGGGAGAGTGATAAAGGCTGAGATGAGATACCTCTACTGAGGCACCTCTGACACAGGAAGTGCTCCTCCCTCCTTCCTTGCAAACTCCCTCTAGTCACTCTACTGACAGAAACTATCAGCAGGTGCTGTCAAAAGAATCTGAGAAATGTACTTGGCAGAGTCCTGACCCCAGCCAGGGAGTATAGTAAATGAGTGAGGTGAAGTAGAGAGAACAAAAGTGAATTACCAGCACAAATGGATACTTCTGAAACAATAAAACGCATCTATCGCCACACAAAAGCCAGCCTATGCTGAATTAAAAAACACCAGAAATAGTCCCAGTAAAGGCAAGAACAGTAAAAGGGTATCCACTCTTATTTCTACCATTTAAACATTCTGCTTGATGCCCCAGCCAATAGAATTATACAAGAAAAATAAATTAAGAAATGTAAAAGTTGGAAGGGAAGATATACAATAATCACTATTTGCAAATGATATGTTAATATCCTGGGAAAATCCAAGAGATTCCACTAAAGATTACTGCAGTAGATGTTTCAGATTATAAGATTAAGACAATGAAACTAATAATTTCACATACAGAAAATACAAATAGAAAATAAAATAAAAAACAAGACCCATTTTCAATCACAACCTACAAGATAAAATACTAGAAATAATCTTTACAAGAAATATGAACTACATGAAAAAGACGCTTCACCGGGCACAGTGGCTCACGCCTCTGCGGGAGGCCGAGGTGGGTGGACTGCCTGAACTTAGGAGTTCAAGACCAGCCTGAGTAAGAGTGAGACCTCATCTCTAAAAAATAGCCAGGCATTGTGGCAGGCACCTATAGTCGTCCCAGCTACTTGGGAGGCTAAGGCAAGAGAATCACTTGAGTCCAAGAGTTTGAGGCTGCTGTAAGATGTGACACCATGGCACTCTACCAAGGGTGACAAAGTGAGACTCGGTCTCAAAAAAAAAAAAGAAAAAAAGAAAGAAAGAAAAAGAAAAAGGTTCTTCCACAAAAGAAGAATTAAACAAATAGAAAAGCATACCTACTTTTCCTTAAAATTATACAACCTAATTCTAATATTCATATGAGGGGAAAAATAGCCAATCAAAAGGGCATTACAATGAGGGTGAAGAAGAACATAATACAATGTTAAGCTTTAGTAATTAAAACAAACCATTATGAATGACCATATGACTGTATTTATGAAAAATGAAATATATGAACCTTTAATGCCTTAACTCTCCTTCTGGGAGTCCATCCACAGACAACATTTGCACACATGTAAAATGACTAAGGTTTTAGATTTCATCGCTGTTTATAAAAGAAAATATAAGAAAAATCCCAAATGCATGAATGTGGAGGGGGATGGTTAACTAAATTATGTTCATGCACCCAATGTAATACTATGCGCTACAAAAAAAAGCATAACACTCCGGAAAACTCTCCAAGATACATTAAGTGACCAAAACACCGTAAAAACCAGTGTGCACAGTATGTTACTATCTATATACACTGGAGAAAAACAAAATATGTTTTTATTTCTTAATATATGGAAAAGTAAAGAATGAAAGGTTTCACAAAACCTAAGAATAGTCATCACCCAGGAAAATCCTTGTTCCAAAAATGAAGAATAAGAATGGGATAACGACTTCTCACTGATATATCTTCATATGTTTTAATTTTTGAGTCATGCGAAAGTGTTACTTTTCCAGAAATTAAACAAATAAATAAGTAATAACAGCAAATGTTGCCAAACCAAATGTTCAAACCCCCAATCCCACTGCCACAACCTTACATGTAGAATGAAGAAAAACAAAGCAAAACATTAACAAACCAAATTTACCCTTTAATTCTGCATAAAACGTACAGAAAACTCTCAAGAAAATGCAAGCACAGTCACAGAAGAGAAGTAAGGAAGCACTGACATTAAATTGAGTGAATGATAAATTCCTTCTCTGATCACACATGACTGCAGGATGAAGGTAATAGAGAGAGAGCTCCCAAAGGTAGACAGAGAGAGAAGTCTTACCAACGTGATCGTATTCCATTTAAGTTCCTGGACAGAAGCTCCTCTCAGTGGGTTGGGTATGTGTGACCACACCCCTCGGAACTAATGGCCCAGAGTGAGCTGGCCTCCAGGGTCTGGCAGATGGGATGGGCAAAACTGTCCACAGGTAAGGAAGGTGACAATGGTCATCAGGGCCCCTTGCCTCATCCTGTAGATCTCAGCGCCCAGCCCAGGGGCAGAGGCCAGGTTTTGCAGAGCCCTAATCTTGGAATTTACTAAAGTAGTGGCAGCAAAGGTATTACCTAGATTCCAGCTGTTGAAAAGATCTACAGGGTCCAAGGCAAGAATCAATAACATGGTAGAAGAGACAATCAGAAGGAAACCCAGCATACTTTCCTCACTGATAGCCAACCCCTCTTCTGTACAAAATGTTTTCTTCAAAGCACGAAAGAAATGAAATGTGCAGAAATCTCATAAGCAACTTGGATCTCGAGGCTTAGGAACTAAAATATAAGATTAAAAATTCTGGGCGGTGCCTGTGGCTCCGCGAGTGGGGCACCAGCCCCATATACCGAGGGTGGCAGGTTCAAACCCGGCCCTGGCCGAACTGCATCAAAAAATAGCCGGGCTTTGTGGTGGGCGCCTGTAGTCCCAGCTACTTGGGAGGCTGAG
>CAUYON010151032.1:0-17317 GCA_963573935.1 Arctocebus calabarensis | reverse complement strand
CTGTGTTAAGAGCTTAAAAATATTCATACTGGATGAAATGAGATGGAACAAGGTTGCTAGGGATATAGGAGTTCAGTATACTATTCTGTTTTTGTATATGCTTGAAGCTTGCCATAATAAAGGTTTGGTTTTAGTTTTTTGAGACAGAGTTTTACTATGTTGCCTGCAGTAGAGTGCCATGATGTCACACAGCTCACAGCAACCTCAAACTCTTGGGCTTAAGCAAGTCTCTTGCCTTAGCCTCCCAAGTAGCTGGGACTACAGGCACCTGCTACAATGCCTGGCTATTTTTTGTTACAGTTGTCATTGTTGTTTAGCTGTCCTGGACTGGGTTTGAACCTGCCAGCCTCATTGTATGTGGCTGATGCTGTAACAATTGTGCTAAAGTCACAGAGCCCTACATAGTAATTTCCAAACTCCTGTCTCCTAAAACCTGGTGATTGTCTTGATCTCTCACAGCAGGCAGAGACTGTCTCAAATGTATGTATGTGTGGGGAGAGAGAGCACAGAAGATGAGGAATTAGGATCCATCACCAGCAACACACATTGAATTTTTAAAGAAATCCTAGAAGCATACTGTAGAGTACAAGGAATTTACCAGTACATATATTAAACCTTGTCCATTCTGGATGGGATGAGCTGAATATAGCTTTCTGTCCTATGAAATATGTTTCAAGTTACAATCACTTGGGTATTTTAGTTTCCACTGCTGGGCTGTTTACCTTGAAGGGGGCTGATCTGATTGAGATTATGATGGAATTAAAATCTATGCTGACCATACTCTCACTGTTACTTTGCTTTACTCTTGTTAAGGATAAGTTACCAGGGGGTACTTGAAGAAAATACAGAACATGGTTATCTACGCTTATATTCGTGACTGATGCAAGATTAATCTCCTGTAACTTGATGGCATATCTCCATAAAAGCAAGATGGCTATCTTTAGTATAATGGTCAAAAATGTTGTATTGGAAAGCTAAGGATAGAAAAGGACCATATACTTCACTGAATATCATTTTACATTAATCCATCCAACCATGTGGCATGTATAGACATATGTAAGAATTTAGGAATTTTAGATTTAGGATCAGTGAAGAAGACATTTATTGTAGCATTGAGAGGCTTATAAATATAGTCCTATCATATTGGTTTCAAACTCCTTGTGGACTTATACTTTTTTTTTAATCCTAGAACTAATTTACTGCCATGAATGAAACCCTTCTGTTTGACACAGAGCCTGACTTGCAACTAGTAGAAAATGAAAAAGCCTAATTACCATGGCCATTTCCTACTGTCTCATTGAGACCAAGTGGTTTTCTTCATTCATTTTATCTGCCCTCATCCTAGGCTGGTAAGGAGAAATTATCTTCATGAATATCATCCATCAATGTCTTTTCTTCAGATTTTTCCTTGGTGGCTATATAAAACACCCACAGGGAAGAATGGTAAACTTCATATTTATGGCTGCTGTATTTTTTAAAATGTATGTTTTCTGACACTATTGTAGTTAAAAATGAAACTCAACAGAGACGAGATGCCCTTACTGAGACTTTATCTCTTAAATATCAGAAGTGAAGTGCTGTGGATTTCCCTAGAATTGGTGTTCTAATTCCTAACACTGTACAAGTATCACTTAAGAAGCTTCTATAAGATTTTTATGCTTGGGTACCACTTCCAGAGATTCTAATTAAATGAAAATATTTCAAATACTCCCCAGATAATTCTAAAGTTCATGAAGGTAAAGAGACAATAGCCTCGATTAATTTTGTTAAAAATGTAGAACCAAGTCTCTGACTGTCACCTTCTCTACTTGGACGTGCATACATTACGATAAAATGTTTCCCAGCCCACGCGTTGTTCTTCTCCTTTCTTCGATAAGTTCATAAACTGATTACTAAAACTGCTCAGAATAAAGGTCTCCATCTGTGGCTTGGTGCCTGTAGCACAGTGGTTATGGCGCCGGCCACATGCACCAAGGCTGGTGGGTTCAAACCCAGCCTGGGCCAACTAAACAATAAAGATAATAACAACAAAATAGGCAGCCATTGTGGCAGGAGCCTGTAGTCTCAGCTACTTGAGAGGCTGAGGCAAGAGAATCACTTGAGCCCAAGAGTTTGGTGTTGCTGTGAGCTGTGACACTATAGCACTCTACTGAGGGCAACAAAGTGAGACTCTGTCTCAAAAAAAAAAAAAAAAAAAAAAAAAAAGCTCTCCACCGGTGAATGTGATGCTTATATGAAAAAGATTGCAGCAATTAAAGGTGTCAAAAGAGCAGCATTTTCGCAGTGAAGGCACAGGAATTTAGGGCACATGGTCCCTCAAGTCAGTGCTAGAACATCTTGAGTTTGTGGGAAGAACCACCCATCTGTTTCTCTGTTTGTATCAATGCCCAATTCTCTTAACTCCCCAGAGCTTTCAATTTATAATCTGCTGTTTATATACATTCATGCTTTGACTTACTCATCAACCAAATAGTTGATGTCTTCAGAGGTGAGGGAGAAGGGGCACCATATGCCAATAACTTTAGGTCATCACCACAACATTCTGTCTGTCGGACTTGAAACAAGTTATATAAGTTCTGTAAGCTTCAGTTTCCTAATACATAATCAAGATCATACTTGCTATAGAAGGCTGCCACAGGATTAAATGAGACTGAGTATGCATGTAAACCACTCAAAACAGTTCCAGGCATGATTCATATTATTTTTTAAGTAAGAAATGATGGAGAAGAACAAAAAGGAAGAGCTTATGATCATTTACTGTAGCCTAAATGGGCATCATTTCACAGATGAAGTGGGAACAAGCTGATGAATGCAGACAGAGGTAGGCTGTGAGTACAGAAAATTCAGACCCTTCAGGAATTGAGCAAAAGCATGTGACAGAAGGGTCTACGGCCATACCATCCTGCACGCGACCGATCTCGTCTGATCTCGGAAGCTAAGCAGGGTTGGGCCTGGTTAGTATTTGGATGGGAGAGCGTGTGACATTCAGTGCCACTTAGTAGACATAATGACTGATTAATATCAGAGATAGAATGTGATTCTGTGCTGAGCATTTGCTAAGTGCTCAGTTACCCTTAAAACAATGCTCCCGTTTTCGAGATGGGTAAAATCACATGTTGAGGGAGTAAATAACAACTCCTAAGTGAAAGGACTGGAATCCACACTGAGATTTAGTAAGTCAGAAAGTCTCCTGAATTCTGTTGCTGCTCCACTATGACGCTTCTGTTTTAGCCATCAGAAAAGCTCTGAGCAACTTGGGACAAAGAGAGGCATCAGCCACTGGGGCACAAGTGCAGGAAATAAGTTCCAAATATATCAAAATAAACCCAGTTTGATTTGTTTTTTCAGAGCTGACCCATTAAAATTTTCTTTGCCCAGAATCCAGATAGAAAATCCTAGTCCTTGCTCCCTATAGGATGTTATCTTTAAGAAAGCACTCACATATTCAAGATTCATTTCCTTCCAACCATGCTGATGTCATGTCCCGAATCTAGTTC
The DNA here is from genome assembly GCA_963573935.1 of Arctocebus calabarensis. NCBI lineage: Eukaryota > Metazoa > Chordata > Mammalia > Primates > Lorisidae > Arctocebus > Arctocebus calabarensis. The sequence goes on along the minus strand of CAUYON010151032.1, from coordinate 13,820 downwards.
AAACAATTAATTCACAAGTAATGGTGAGGGCACCACAGAAAACAGGACAGATACAATCTACAGATCTATTTATTTGTATCTATAGCCTATTGGTTTTGGATGTGTATAATACATGCATCCTTTAAAAAAATACACATATATATTTTCACAGATAGAGTTGAATTATGTGATTATGGGGCTGGCAAGCTTGAAATCTATAGGAAGGCAGGCTGGCTAGAAATTCAGATAAGATGTAGCAGTTTTGAGTTCAAATTCTACAGAGGCCCTGTGAAAACTCAGAATTTTTATGTTGCAGTCTTCATAAGAATTTCTTCTATAGGAAACTTCAGTCATTGCTCTTAAGGCCTTTAATTGATTGGGCGATGTGCTTCCATGTCATGGAACGTAATCTACTTTACTCAAAGTCTACTTATTTACATTTTAATTGCATCTAAACAACACCTTCATCAAGAGAAGGAGAAAGCAAACAGCAGACTGGGAGAAAATATTTGCAAAAGACTGAAAGTACTGACTGAATACTATTATCCAAAATATACAGAACTCTTATAATTCAATAATAAAAAATAATAATTTGATTTAAAAATGGGCAAAGTACCTGAACAGTCACCTCACCAAAGATGATATACAGAAGCAAAATGAACATATACAATGATTAACATCATACATCATTAGGAAATTACAAATTAAAGCATTGAGGTAGCACTATACACCACTATATAATGATAATGGCTGAAATAAAGAAAAATACCAAATTTTTGTGAGGTTAAAGAGCAACAGGAACTTTTTGATATATTTATCCTTCAGTAGGTGAACAGATAAATATTTTGTAGTACATCAAAGCAATGGAATAATATTCAATGCTAAAAAGAAAGAAGCTGTCAATCATGAAACTGCATGGAGGAAAGTTGGATGCGTGAAAGAAGCTAATTGTAAAAGGCTGCATGATGTATGATTTCAACTACAAGATGCTGTAGAAGAGGCAAAACTTCAGAAATGGTAAAAGTTGCCAAAGGTTAGTGGGGAGGGAGGGATGAATGGCAGAGCACAGAAACAGTTTAGGGCAGTACACCTACTCTGGATGATATGGTGATAGTGAATACACATCCTCATACATTTGTCCAAACTCAGAGAACTCAACCAAGAGTGAGTCATAATGTAAATTATGGACATTGAGCAATAACGACATATCAATACAAGTTTGTCAATTGTAACAAACGTACAGGACATTGATAATGGGAGAGGAACGCTGGGTGCAGGACAGTGATGGTGGGAGAGGCTGTGGGTTGTTGGGGGCAGAGAGCATGTGAGAAATCTTTGTACCTTCTGCTCAGTTTTCCTGTATATATCTAAAATTGTTCTATAAAATAACGCTATCAAAATTTCAGACAAGAAAAAGTTAAATATCATTAAAAACGCTAGACCACCACCAACAAAAATCCCTTCACAGAAACGTGTAGACTTGTTTTTTACTAAATGCCTGGGCGTCATCATTTAGTTGAATTAACACATCAAATTAACCATCACAGCTCAGATATATGATTGTTATGTATCAGAAGATGCAGTAAGAATACAGGGAAAAGGGGAAAGGGAGGGGAGGGGAGGGGTGAGGATGGGTGGAGGGAGGGTAATTAGTGGGATCACACCCACGGTGCATCTTAGAACGGTACAGATGAAACTTACCAAATACAGAATATAAATGTCTTAATATAATAACTAAGAAAATGCCATGAAGGCTATGTTAACCAGTTTGATGAAAATATTTCAGATTATATATGAAACCAGCACATTGTACCCCATGATTGCACTAATGTACACAGCTATAATTTAATAAAAAAGAAGAAAAACAGATCCATCAAGTTTTATCCACATGGGTTAACTTGACAGAGTATGATGAGTAAGGTTATCATTTTCTTAAGTATGGCTTCACACTTCTACACATTCTAGGGCAAAATCTCTCAAAGTGAAAGCAGAACATTCAGTACATATTCCTTCCTCTATTTCTTTTCCTTCTTTTCTCCCTTCAACCTACCATTGTGCCTTCTTTTTGATTTGGGAATGCATTCTACTTTGTTTTTAAAGAGCATCCGAAACTTCCAATAAAAGAGATTAGCAGGGAAGTTTAGAAGTAAACACTGCTAAAAACATACTTTCTGTTTTTATGTCAAGTATACTTCTGTTAAGTATGTTTTTAACATACTTTAAATTTTCTTTTGTTAAGCCATATGAATTGCCGGTAATGGGGGCAGGGAGACCTCCGGATGCCTTTCAGCAAATGGCTTCCTCAACCAAATCTTTAGGGATTTTATCACAATTTAGAAATCTCTACTAAACCTCCACTTGCCTCCAGTCTTAATAATTTCCCTTTATCCACGTATAGGCTATCCCAAAAGAAACCTGTTTGCATTTTAAACTTTAGAATTTGATCTTTTTTTTTTTTTTAACTTGCAACTTGAGCCCAGAGGCTATAAAGAGGGGGAAGAATAGTTTTGTTGAAATGGATGGATGGCTAGAAATAATACATATATAAACAAACAGAACAATAGATTACCCAGGAAAAAGAATCTTACAAAAAATCTGGCTGTTTCAGTCAGCTGAAGATGGGTTCCAGCTGTTTGTTCCTGGAGATGGGTTCCAGCTGTGTGAGTCTAGAGGCCCCCTCCTGGTTCTGATTATACAGCGCTCATACAAAGGGGTGGAGAGAACACATCTAAGGACACCCAAACCTGGCAAAGACATGAAAACCAACAACATTCCTCTTGAACAAATAAAGAAGAGAGCCATTTACCTTTCTCCTGGGCATGATAGGGTTAAATATTAACCCACCTGAATGGATTAGGAATTTGTTCTGGGAGGAACAGTGTGATAAACATGGCCTTTGTCCCACAGCTATCTTTATCTGAAGTTTGTGGTTGTACTCTTGCCAATGACAGCACTGAGGTTTCATTATTCACAAACAGTAGTTTGGATCCATAAGATATCATCTGGGGGCTTGGTGCCTGTGGCTCAACGGGCTAAGGCGCCAGCCATGTACACCTGAGCTGGCGGGTTTGAATCCAGCCCGGCCCACAACAACAATGATGGCTGCAACCAAAACTGGCCAGGCGCTGTGGTGGGCACCTGTAGTCCCAGCTACTTGGGAGGCAGAGACAGGAGACTCGCTTGAGCACAGGAATTGGAGATTGCTGTGAACTGTAATGCCATAGCACTCTATCCAGGGTGACAGCTGGAGGCACTGTCTCAAAAAAAAAAAAAAAAAGATATCATCTGGGATCTTATCGACTCGGAGAACTACCTTGGAAGAAGTGACAGAGTAGGCTACAGTCTTCTTTTTTGCTCTACTTTATTTATCCACATAATTTGGATATTAAGCAAGTTGTTCCATAGATTTCACAAAACTGAAAAAAGCACTTTGAGAGAAGGTTATGTGACAGCTATTAGTACCCTGCCCCCCCTACCTCAACCTCCCAGTAATATCCTTGCCATGTTTTCTGGACTTCTTCTTCCTTTCATCTTTACCTGTCTTCAAGAGACTAACCCTGAACAGTCAATCTTCTTTTCCTTGTAACATAGTTGCCAAAGAGATGATCTTCACCATTAATGTAATGCTAATATTGCATTCACTCCCAAAGTAGATTCGTAGCTTCCACAGAAACAGTGGGCCAAAGGGCACCAGGATCACTTTTATGGATTCTACAGTTTGGAATATTAGGCAGAAGCAGGATATTAACTATTTCACAGACCCTCTCCCCCAGCACTCAGCTACTGGGTTGTTGGATCTAGAATACTATTATCATTTTAAAATCCTCAACCCTCTGATGTCATCCACCCACCTCCAAGTATTCAATCTGCCTGCATTTGAGGTGTCAACTAAAAACAAATGCACTTGAAATCATCATAATATTATTATCAGTGTTACCTTTCATTCCATAAAGCTCTCATATACTTGATCCCATTTAACTGTCTCCAGACTGTGTGAGGTAGGTAGTATGTAAGCCTGTTGTGCTTCCGAGGAAACTTCAAGATCAAACAGCAAATTATTAGTTTGTTTGTTTGTTGTTTGCAGTTCAGTGGGGCTGGGTTTAAACCCGCCACCCTCGGTATATGGGGCCAAGTGCCCTACTCACTGAGCCACAGGCGCCGCCCTCAAACAGCAAATTAATGAAGGAATCAGACTTCAAACACTCCATGTTCGGGTGGATAAGCTACTCATCTTTTCAGACTCAGTTCTAGCAATGCTTTCTCTGAGTCCCAACTGACCCTGCTCAATCCTATCCAATCCCTGGAAGAGTTGCTCACTGCTATGTCTTCACTTTTGAGGTATTGGTGCCCTCTCCAAAGCAAAAATCCTTGTTTAAATTCTTTAAACAGCTTTCAGGAATTTACACAGCCTTGGGCATGTTCTTCAGGCCTGTCTGAAGAACAGCTTTTGGTAACTGGAAGGGACTGAACTTGAAGAAGAAGAATAGGCAACATGGGGAACCTGGAAAAGGACAAACTTTATCTACTTTTTAGCCTTGTTGGGGCACAGCCCTGCCTGATCTTCATTTTTCTTCCTTTCTCTTCCCTTCTGTCTGTATCTCCAACCAAATCCTGAGCTACAAGGACAAAAGTTGGCAAACTGCCATACGCAATACCAGGTGTCTCTGGCAAGAAAGGGACAGGCACATCTTTGATCAGTACTGTCAAATGTCAAAGTTTCTCCTGTCAAATGCCACAGTTCAAAGTGTTTTAGGAAAAGAAGTAATGAGATCGAAGCCCACAGAGCGGGCAGTCCACTGGCACCTGATAGAGTACCCAAAGGAGTGCCCAAAGAGTACCCAGGGGCAAATGTATCATTTGCAAGTGGTACCTGTTTTATATTAATCGCATATCACTTTTTAAACAGACACTGAAGAACTGAGTTCTAAAAAGTTATTAACCACTTATTTGTTAGGGAGGAGACTTGCCAGGTTCATTGCAACACCCAGATTGCATCAGCAGTCCCTGATGGACACAACAGCCACCCTATTATGCCTTGGTCAACATGATCCTTCGCTGATAAATTGCCTCAGAGCAGCAAAAAGGTACTCTACCCTAACACGCACACACATACAGTGTCTTGTGGTCTGAAACACCAATTCAAGCACCAACTTGTACAAACAGAACAGATTTTAGAGTTAGGCAGTCCTGCAGGAGGGTAGCCTGGAGCCTCTGAACACAGTCAGGTCCTTTCACTGCTTCTGTGCGTTTTCCATCCTTTCTGCCAAACTATAGGGGTTTTTTGCACTACTAGAAAAGAGTGCTTTCCTTTATATGAGACACATCGCTGACTTTCTCGTGACTCCAAGAAAACATAGAATAGGAGAGAGAAGGAGCTTCTGAGACCATCTGTGGATCCCTCACTTTACAGATGATGTAACTGAGGAACAGAGATGCATTGCCTAAAGAACATATCGGGTTCCTACAACTAGAAGCTTTCCAATGCATCACACGACTTTTATATTCAATACTTGTAATTTCTGGAAAATCAAAGCTAATTTTAAAGGTGCCAATGAAAGTTGCTGTTTAAAGGAAACCCACACTGAATATTTCCACAAATTCCAAAAATATTTTACTCCCCCTTTCATGGGTAAAAGAGTTGCTTAAAGTGAAGTTGTTAGGAAATGCATTTGTATGCAGGCTGAGAAAGATTTCCTTATGCAAAGATTAGGTTATAGAGAAGTAAAAAAACTTATTTTGTTTTCTTAGAAAGAAACAGGGAGAGAGAGAAAAGGGGAGAGGGAGAGGGGGAAAGAAAGAAAAGATAGAAAAGAATGGACATGACGCAGCACTGAAAAAAAGCAGGGGAAAGTGGCAGCGCGAAGGACAAGCAGCTTGCCACTTGTATCGAGACCACAAAAAAAGGAAAAAAGTAGTGATTATTGTCAGTTGACAATACAAGTAACTGGGGGGGTTTGTGTTTTGTTTGTTTGTTTCTGTTCTTGGAGACTTACTTATTTTCCAGTTCTGGAAAAAGTGGTCTGGCAAATACAAGGTGGCCATAAAGTTGGTGTGCAATCTAAAATAGTGTGCCATTTTAAATTGCACACAAACTTTATGGACACCCTCTATTTAAAAAAGTCCTTTTGTCTGCTAAGTTCCTTTTAATTGCTGTGTAGACATCTCTACAGGATATAAAAAAAATCTTAAAAGATAGGTGATTAATCTCAAAAAACAGCTTTAGAACGAAGTTAAGGTTAATGTTCCCTGTAGTCAATCTTGGAGACAGCAAATTAGATATTTTCCCTTGTTACATAATTCCTTAACAAAGCTGTCCCCTCAAAAGTGTTTGTAACAAACTTACCTCACTAACTAGTTAGCAGCTCTTTTAGTAGCTGTTTGAGTACCTGAGTCTGCCTCTGGGAGGTTGGCTGTGTGCTCTGATAATTATGTTGCTTGGATTTCTAATGATGACATTTATGACCTAATTATAGGATTCTCACTGTCAAAGAGGGAGAGTTTTGGTTCATCTGAGATTTCCCTAGCCCCCCCGAGTACAGATGAAATTGTTTTTACTGGCCTTCCTAAATAAAGGTGAAAGCTACGCATGGGCTTCCCCTTGTGCTGTTATCATTTGATGTGCTGCCCTTACGGAGAAAAAACTGAGGATCCCAACCTCCCAGGAAGAAGGTTTAGAGAAGAGGGCGTTGGCAAGTGTCTCCAAGAATTTCGCAACACTGGCTGGCTGATTAAGGGTGGGGAGACAGAGGAGAGTAAATAGAAAATATCAGTCCCCAAATGTTAGTTATGCTTGCAAAAATGGGGAAAATGCTTCACAAATCTGGTGATCAGCCTGGGTCCCAAGCGAAGTTTCCTTAGCTGTGGGAAAGTGCAGGCTTCCTGGGACCGTCCTTTGGTTCTCTGATCCTGTGGTCCCCACTGAGCCAGTAGGGCATTCTCACTGGCACCTCTGCCCAGCTGCAGAAGGTAATGCAGAACACTAACTCGTACAAAGACTGGGCTTTTACCTCTCTCTCCACTCCTCCCCCTCAGTCTGATCCCGCAAACGCCTCCCTGCGGGGGCCCCACACTGCATCTGCCAGGACTGGACTCCCGGGATAAAACGTTCCAGACGAAGAAGCTACCAAGCTGGAAGAAGATTAAGAATGGGGACCCACCTCGGCCTCGGAACTAGGCTGCAGGAACAAGGCGGAGCCGTGGAAAGTTTTGTTTCTCGCCGGTTTCTTGCTCCCTGGCACAATAGGTGATGGGGAGCTGGTAGATTTCCTTTAGAATCTTGCTTTGGATCTGCTTGGGGTCGGCGTGCGTGCGTGTGCGCGGTGTGTGTGTATGTGTGGGTGTGGGTGCGCGCGCGGACGGGACAGGGATGGCAGTGAGGAGAGGAGCGTCCGCCGGCGAGCCTCTGGGTAGCTGGCGCCGCGCCCCATTTTTTTCCGGGAGGCTCCTAGAATCTGGATCCGCCTCCCGAGCAGGCGTCGCGGCAGCCTCCGCCCAAGGCTCAGAGGGCCCATCCAGCGCAGGCAGAGAACGCACCCCCGCGCCGCGCTCCTGCCCCAGCTGAACCCAAAGGCGAGGGTGAGCGGCGGCGAGGACACGGCCTCCAGGGAGAGCTGGCCGAGAGAAACTGGCCGGACTCTCAAGAGCGCGGCAGCCCCTTGCGGGGTGCTTAGGAACTTAAGGAGTTGGCGTGCCGACTCTGGTCTCGGGGTCCGTCTGCCACGTGCTCGTTCAGTGCGGTTCTTAGGCGAGACAGTACAAACATAAGAAAGTTTGCACAGCACTTTTTTTCAGTAACTGATAAGGGGGAAAATTTTTCAAAAAGCTGTAGGGCTCGTCCGGGATTTGAACCCGGGACCTCTCGCACCCAAAGCGAGAATCATACCCCTAGACCAACGAGCCACGGTGGTAGTTTATTACTTTTGTTTCCTATGACTTAAACTTCCGGCTACGAGTTGGCGGCTGGGCTACTCCAGGATTTTACTTTTTCTGTTGTGACAGTCCTTTTTTATTTTTAACATCTTAACCAAATTTCAGATCTGTCACTGACTCAACACTTTTATTTTTCTCCCACCTACGTCCTGGACCCCTCCAGATGCAGAAGTGGAAGAGGGGAGGCCGCATTCCAGACGATTAAATCTCACTGAGCCAGATCATTGACCAGTCTAGGGGTGCGGCGCGGTTGAAGCCTGGAGGGAGCGGAGTTAAGAGTTCAAGGACCAGAACCGAGCTCAGAAACAAGCCTGCTGGTGCTGGGCCCAAAGACAGACGCTAGGCCTGCTACCATCTCGCAGGAAGCCGGAGTAGGTTGGGGGTGAACAAGCAGGTTGGAGAGGAACCAGTTTAGCGCGTGTCGACTCCTCTCAATTTCCCTGAAAAGTTATCCATTGTTCTTTCTCCTTTGCTTAGGTTGTTTCCTCCGTCTGGAATTCACTCTTCCAGCCTCAACCCAATTCATGCCAAATCCTATTCCTTCTTCCTGCATCAACTCAACATCTTTTTTAGAACTATATAAATATATAAATAACCTGAAAAATTAAAAGTGCCTCTTCTTGAATGGATACGTGTAGAGTGGGAGCAGACACTGGGGCCAAAGGTCATTGTTCAAGGGGTTGTTCCACCAATCAGAGTCCCTCCGGCCGCAGGGCACATATATGTACACACATGGCTATACATAATGGTCTGTATCAACGAGTAGTTTTTGGTCTCCGAACTTTGGATTTCAGGTAACAACCAAACGGCAACTACAGCTAAAAGAAAACACAACGCCATTAAGATAGCTGTTCCAAAAGGATCCCCAACAAGATCAGTTTTTCAAGACGTGATAAAGGAAGCTCAACTCGGAAGTAAGGCAGGTATTTCCTTGGAACGGGAGTAAAGACTTGCAGAGATTTCAAATCTGATGATAGAGAACAAATGAGGACATGGGGGACCCAAAACAGCAGCTTTTCCTTCGAGCCGGAATCGAACCAGCGACCTAAGGATGACTACACAGTAGGTACTACAGTCCTCCGCTCTACCAGCTGAGCTATCGAAGGAAGCGCACACACGGTCTTCTAGAAATCCCTATTCGGAAAATAGATAACCAGAAGCGGGCAACGAAGAACCTCTAATTTCTGGAAAGGGAACCCCTTAGAGTCAGTCGCAAAGCAAGTTTGTGAGATAGTCTTGCATTGTCAGTTCTGTGGACACTTCTAGAACTGGATTCGCTGAGGAAAGACTCTGCACTGGCGTTCTCACAGCCCGCGTATACCGAGACCGAACATCCTCTGCTCGCCCGGGATGGATGGATGGATGGATGGATGGATGGATGGATGGATGGATGGCGGGCGGGCACCGGAAAACTGGGGCTGAGGCGGTCGGACACACAATTCTGAACCGCCCCCGCCAGCAGGGCTTAAGGGAGGCCCCGGGGTGACGCGGACTCCCTCACTTCCTGTGCGCGCCTCCCACTCCAGGGGCGTTGCAGCTGCGGGCTGCATCTCTGTTCCGCGTACGCGTCCCCAGATCTGCGAAGGGAGGGGGGGGATAGAGTACGTGTGAGTCAACCCAATGTTCCTGCAGAGTTCGCTTTGCGGGAAGATATTTTTAGATTATTCGAAAAGTAGGCCACAATTTCTTAGAGTCAATATCACAATGATTCAAAGCTTGCCTCCAAAGTACGAGCTCTTAATTTTCCAAAACCCACAGACAAGCAAAACCTTGCTGCACATCGTACATCTCCCGGGGGGCCTAACCCGAATGGCTGCAGTCGGCTCTAACCCTTTGGGGAGAGAAACTTTGTCCTGCTTGAGGGCTGGGTCCTGTTCTCTTGTCTGGACACCCCCATTTCACTCTAGGGCAGTGTAGCTTCCGGCTCCCAGCAGAGCTCTTGCCGCGGATCAGCACGGCCGGGATGTTGGCGGAGTCTGGCGGCGATTCCCACCCACTGTGCAATGGACTCTGCCACAGTCCAGGGAGCAGAGCAGCACTTGCGCAACTGGTACTGGAACCTAAATGGAAGTAGGTTCTGCTCAGCTAGTGTTTATTTGGGAGCTCTGGACTGCAGCGGGAAGCTGTAATTCGCCAAATTTCCTCAGGCTTAGTTAAGAATAATGAGAACCAAAATTTCAAAAGTTGCGAAAGATTTTCAGGCCCCAGCGAGATTTGAACTCGCGACCCCTGGTTTACAAGACCAGTGCTCTAACCCCTGAGCTATAGGGCCAGATGGAAAGGCCTCTTATTTCTTTCTCAGAAAAGGAAATTTTTGCTGAGCCTTGTACTCAAACATCGGAACGTAGAAACTGATCAAAATTTGGATGTCCTTTCATTTCCAGGCTATTCAGTGGGCAGGCTCTCTGCGGTCTCTCTGTGCCGGGGAAGTTGCAACGTGGAAGTCAGCAGTTGGGACAACCATTATATTAAGACTGGAGAAATCTGCCCAACCTGACAACAGCCTAACACAGAGAAAGATTCTTCCCATTCCCCCTTTAGCTTGTAAAAATGGAGAACGGAAACTGAGCATAGAGGAAGAAGGAGCCTACCGTGGCGCTCAGCTGAATCGGCTGACATCTGCATTGGGATTTCTCCTTTACTCAGGGCTTCTCCAGTCCTGCAACTGCCTGCCTCTTCAAGTTTCTTAAACATAGAGACCTTTCTTACAGGTCTGAGTCTCAGCGCCAGAGGAGGCATTCCTTAACTGCTGTTTGATTCCTTCCTTCAGTCCACAAACACTGAATTCCAACTCTATGCTAGGTTCTGCACTACGAAGTAGGGATCCGGATATGTTCTTTATCCCGAAGTCACTATCATGGACTTGTGGAACAAAAAGACTTCAGTTTTTAAGAAAGAGAACCAAGAAAGTAGCTGTATTAGGTGTGAAGGGACAGTGGCCATGCCAAAATCCACCAAATGAGCCATCCCGAGGGGCCTTCCGGAGGGCGTAGGACTCGAGCTGCATTATGAAGGGAGGCTAAGGCTTAGACAAGTTTGGTGGCAGCGTGATCCCTGCTGGAAGAAAATTATGAAAGAAAGACTGAGGCATTCAAGGGGGCACAGTATAGCACTGGCTGTGGCAAATTCTCCCCCTTTTGGAAGTGAAGGTTGGTGAAAAGATAGGGTAACAGGAGATAAGAATTAAGTTAAGCCTTTTTTAAAATGGAAAATGGAAACTCACCAAGCACGTATTGCAGAATGAACTAAAGGGAGGAGAAACCAAAATCGGGAACACCAGAGATTGGCCATGGTGCAGCTGCTCAGACATGAAGCTGCAAAAGGGTAACGTTATGGGACTGGAAAGGAAGGAATGAATGAGAGAGATATAGACAAGGGAGAGTCTGCAGAACTTAGATATGATATACAACAAAGAGGAAAGAGAGAGAACTCTCAAGAGTACCTGGAAGAAGCAAGATGATACTGTCCTACCCAGCACAGTGTAACACACAGTAAGAAAATTTGGAAGTCTACCACTTCGGAGTATCCAAGAGGGCAGAGGAATGAAGTGCTAGGATTTAGGTAAGCTGAATTTGAGTTGAGGATGCAGCTGCTCATAGGAACTGTAAAGTAGCCAGAATATACTTGTTTCTAGAGTCTCAGGGATTATTTTAATAGATCAAAGGTAGATCACGTTATGTTGATGAGAGTCATCCATTGAGTTAGAGCCTCGAATCTAAGAGTTCTGAGCTCTTCAAGAATGAGAAAAGAAACAGAAAACATCAAAAGCCTGAGCATGAACTTTGAATAGTCCTATTGTAAGTATTTGTTGTATTAACGTCTGTCCGACATATTTTAAACATTCTCCTTACATTTGGTAATTTCACATATTATAAGTAAGTCTGTCCTAGAAAACTTGCTTTCCCAGTTTGTACCTGGAGGATGTGACCTGGGTTCCACCAATCAGATTCACCCAGGGAAGGGTTCAATTTAGAATTATAAAACAGAAGTAGATGATCCCATAGGAAAAGCCCATGTTTTTCCAAATATGGGGGAGGTGTCAGGTTTGGGGGTGTAGGTTTTCTTAAACCCATAGACTATTTGTTTCTCCCAGGCACCTGGAGATTTATCAGCTCAAAAGAACTCTAAAATTCAAGGCTAAATAATCATTCTCTAGACCTCCAAGATATGTAAGCCCAAGCAGCAAATCAGGGAGACCTATACCTTTGTTAAGCTTAACTTATTTTTGCTGAGTTTCACAACACATACTGGAAGTGGAAGAATTGACAGAGGTCTACTTCTTCCTTTACCCTTACCTTACAGAAATAGTTCTTTGGAGTCCCAGCCTAAGATTGAGAGAGTGGCTTACTAGACTTCTTGCCTTTGAAGGGTCAGATGTCAAGACCCTTGTTTCTTCCACTCAAATAGGCTGCCCAACTTTAAAGGAATTAGCAAATGTGTTCAGGGCTACAAAGGTCAATTCCCAGATACTTCCTCGAATTAATATAAAAATGCCCCCTTTTTATCTTAACAAAAACTCTTTTCAACTTAAAGGCTCTTAACTAACACTGAATTTATTCTCAGTACTCTACATTACTACCTTTTCTGCTAATATTCCGATCAACATTTATCAAATGACAGATTTCCCTATACCCCTGTACAGATCTTTATTCCAGTCAAGGTAATCTACTTACAATTTCTGAAATATAACTCACACCTTTTCAGTTCTTATCATTTATTATTTCTTCAGATAGAATGATTTCTCATCTATCTACACCTATTAAAACACTACTTATCATAGAAAGACTATCTCAGTGTTGTAATTCACTATTCCTTTACTGTTCACCCGAGGAGACTCATGTCTTCCCTCTTCTAAACCCATGACACCTTTTTGTCTTTGTTATTCCCTCCTCTTCAGTCCCACTCCTAAGATACTGACCAGGATACATGCAATGGAGGTGACCCATGGTTCCCCAAAGTAATGAACCAGTCTGATATTCACCATTCAATGGCACACTTTTTGTACATACACGTAATCCATTATGACATCATCAAATTCTTCTCCTTCCTATACTTATTCATTTTATTAAATGAAAAGTTTGTCAAAAGATAATGAACATTTTCCTTTTTAAAAACTTTCTAAGCCTTCCCACCTGTAATCCTAGCATTCTGGGAGGCCGAGGCCGGTGGACTGCTTAAGCTCCCAAGTTTGGAACCAGCCTGAGCAAAAGTGAGACCCCCGTCTCTACTAAAGATAGAAAAACTGAGGCAAGAGCATTGCTTCAGCCCAAGAGTTGGAGGTTACTGTGAACTATGACACCATGGCACATCACCCAGGGCAATAGCTAGACTCTATCTCAAAAAAAAAAAAAAAGTTTCTACATCAGTAATCCTAGCACTCTGGGAGGCCGAGGTGGATGGGTCGCTTGAGCTCAGGAGCTGGAGACCAGCCTGAGTGACAGCCAGACCCCATCTCTAAAAATAACTGGGGGCTGTGTCAGGTGCCTTTAGTCCCAGCTACTGGGAAGGCTGAGGCAAGAAAATCATTTCAGCCCTAGAGGGAGGTTGCTGTGAGCTGTGATGTCATAGCACTCTAACAAGAGTGACAAAGTGAGACTCTGTCTCAAAAAACAAACAAACAAAAAACAACCTTTTTTTCCAGAAGTACTTCTGAATTGTGGTTTTCCATCTATTCCTTAAGTCCATCTTTTTGAAAATGCTACATAAGATAAAAAGGAAGAACTGAATGAGAAGGCAAATAAGAAAGAAAGGAGAGACTGTACTGTATTTAATTGTAGGTTGCTTTATTTGTTTTTAGAATCATGTACATTAGTATAGCATTCTCGGCTTATAACCTCACCTCCTTGAGGGGCAGGTTGTATGATTCATACTTCTGAGTCCCCAAAACACCTAGCAAAGTGGAAATCACATAT
>CAUYON010151031.1:0-29135 GCA_963573935.1 Arctocebus calabarensis | reverse complement strand
TGTTCCTTCTCTGTAGCCTATAGTCATTTAATGTTGAAATTTCCATACATGTATCTACTTGTTCTGTTCTTTTGTTCCACTGTCTTGATACCAGTAACCATTCTTTTGCACCTGGAACAGAAAAACAGGGAGCACATACCTGACATCTGGTCCCCATATGTGACCTTATGGTACCAAAATCTGGAAGGAAAATATACATGTTCAGCAAGATAAACTAATGGTACAATAGACATTCTGAATTCCCTCAAAAAAAAAAAAAAAAAGAAAGAAAAGGTCTTACCTTACCTGTGAGCTGTTTTGTTTTGTTTTGTTTTTTGGACTTGGTCACTCGGTTGAGCTTCCTTGAGAGAGAGTGCGGATAACTTTAAACATTGTCTAGGGCCCCAGACTGAGCCACTGAGCTGGGACACAACTCATATTGTTCAGTTGTAGGTAGCCTGAGCATCCATAGTGAAAGAACTGCCCCTGTAGGCTCTGCCCTCAGGTCGCAGCATGAGGATTTGGCCAAGCGAACTTGGGCCAGTAATCTAAAGTCTGAGCAGCCCAAAGGCAGGGACTGAGATGTGGAGATTTCAGTGTTTGGCAGATTACAGCCTTGGCCCTCAGGAGCATAGAATGAGACCGGTTTGGACAGCCACTTCAGGAGATCCCAGCAACAAGTACTTTCCTGGGAAAGCTTCTGTTTAGTCAAGGTTAACAGTTTAAAGTGTCTTTTAAGTGGCTGAGGAAAGATTTAGGCTCTCAACCCTATGGGGCTTGAGAAATCAGCAGAGGCCTCCAGTCTCCATCTCCTGCAGCTGTATCAGCATTGTGATTAACATCTCTTACCCGAGATGATCACCTCTTGCCCAAACAATATTCAGCAAGATATATATACTGCTTTGTTTTTGGTTTTGACTATATATATATTTTTTTTTTTTAATTTCAACATTTTCCTTCTAGATTTTTCATTTTTGCTTTATTTTTCTCTTTTTTCTTTCTTTTTTTTATTAAATCATAGCTGCGTACACTAGTGCAATCAAGGGGTACAATGTGCTGGCTTCATATACAATCTGAAATGTTTTCATCAAACATTTAACATACCCCTCATGGCATTTTCTTAGTTATTGTATGAAGACATTTGTATTCTGCATTTAGTAAGGTTCGGGTACCCTTCTGAGATGCACCATAGGTGTGGCCCCCACCAATTACGCTCCCTCCATGCCAACCTCCCCACTCCCGTCCATTCCCATATTCTTGTGCTATAGATGGGTTATAGCCTTCATTTGAAACCTTTAAATTAGCTTCATAGTAGGGCTGAGTACATTGGATACATTTCTTCTATTCTTGAGATACTCTGCTAAGAAGAATATGTTCCAGCTTTATCCATTTAAACATGAAAGAGGTAAAGTCTCCATCTTTCTTTAAGGCTGCATAGTATTCCATGGCATGCATGTACCACAATATATTAATCCATTCATGGGCCGATGGGCACTTGGGCTTCTTCCATGACTTAGTAATGACGAATTGGGCTGAAATAAACATTCTGGTACAGATGTCTTTGTTATAATGTGATTTTTGGTCTTCTGGGTATATACCTAGTAAAGGAATTATAGGGTCAAATGGAAGGTCTATTTTTAGATCTCTAAGTACTCTCCAAACATCCTTCCAAAAGGAACGTATTAGTGTGCATTCCCACAGTAGTGTAGGAGTGTTCCCTTTTCTCCACATCCACGCCAGCATCTCTGGTTTGGGGTTTTTGTCATGTGGGCTAATCTTACTGGAGTTAGGTGATATCTCAGAGTAGTTTTGATTTTCATTTCTCTGATGATTAAGGATGGTGAGCATTTTTTCATGTATCTGTAGGCCGTGCGCCTGTCTTCTTTGGAGAAGTTTCTCTTCAAGTCCTTTGCCCACCCTGAGATGAGATCATTTGTTCTTTTTTTGCTAATATGTTGGAGTTCTCTGTGTATTCAAGAGACAGTCTCTTACCCTTTAGAGTTTATAATGATAATGAATAATGGAAATTTAATGAGGAGTGATGAGTTATAGTTTATGCTCTTTAAGACAAGCATAAAGGGATATTTATTAGCCTTATTATTTGCCACTAAACAATCTTTGAGTCTCTTGAGGAAAAAAATGAATGATATAACATAGAAGCACAGTTATTTCCCATTAAAGGTTTTCTTCTTATGTATTTTTTTCTGTGTTTCTGCACTTGGATAATATACTCCTCAACAATGTTTATGTTCCATAGTACTCCATTTTGTCTACTAATTATTAAATACAAACTAACACATAGAAAATACAGGAAGCAAAATTTTCATAGCAGCTGTGATCTTAGCTACTTTTTTTTGCAGTTTTTTGGCCAGGGTCAGGTACGAACCCATCACCTCTGGTGTATGGGCAGACACCCTACTCCTTTGAGCCACAGGCGCCACCCTATCTCAGCTACTTTTAAAGGAAGCTTAATATTTTCTCTCCCTGGCAGGTCATGTCAAAGCCCGCAGACTGAACAGTAACATATAGTTGATATTTTTTCCCCTGCCAGAAATGTTGCTCTATTAGATACATCTTCAACTTAGATTAAGCACAAAAAGATTAAGAGAATTTATTGGGTCTAAATTCAGCTTTATTTTGTTGCCATTTGCTTTACGTATTTGTAGTATGTTCTCATACTGTTACAAATCATTCTCTTTTAAACAAATTGATAGCCATTTAACTTAGTTCATGCTGAGCAAATAGAGGCGTTTCTTTAGAAGAGGCATCAGGATATTTTAGTGCTTAAAGTAAAACAAGCCCAAAGTAATAATAACGTAGGGTCTTGCAGCAGAACAGGAGAAAATGTTTACCCATTATTATTGATGTTGTATAATATTGAGGAGACAAGCCTTAGTTTTGGCAAATGCAGGTGAATAAACAATCAGTTAAATCAGAGCACAAGACTGTTGTTTCAGATCCTTTCAGCAGATAGTAAATTATTCAGAAACCTAACTCATCTATCAAAAATTGCGCTGAGAAAAAAGGTGGGTTTGAATACTAATCTAGTATGCAAAAAAGTAAGAATTATAGCATTTAAATCATTGAATGCCATAAAAATTGGATGAGATGTGGCATACAAGTAAATAAAATACTAATTTACAACTTCTGGAATTATAATTTAGGTGATAGTTTAAGCTTTCAGATGATGTGTGATTGGATGTCCTAGCTTTACACTGTGACTAAATACTAATTAGAGAAATGCATTTATCGTTTTATATTTGATACAACTTGAAGAGTTTGAAATTATTTTTATCATTGTAGAATGCAGTGAGTAAATGATACACTTACACGCTAGCTAGTTGATTTTAGAAAAGAAATGTTTTCTTCTTCTTTTTCTTCTTCTTTTATTTATTTTTTTTTTTAGAAGCAAAACCAGCAAATTTGAGAAAACATACTCTTAGGCTTTGGTTAAAATGAGTATTCATATTTATAACTAGCAGCAGTTTTCTGAGTACGCTGAACATTTGCACCTAGGAATATTAGGGAATATGATATATGCAAAGGAAATATAAGTTTGATGAAAATGTGGATAAAACATTTACTTTAAATATCTTTTCTATACAAGCTGTACTTTGTGTTATTTTCACACTGTTTATAATTTTTATAGTGTTGTTTAGTATTGGCAGAAGTAGGAATCTGCTTGCTTTTCTGCTAACTTTGAGTAATTAAAGGGGATACTCTGGGGAAGATGATTTATTATTGTTAAATAAAGGGGATAACTTTACAAAAGCTAATTTTTAATCCACATGTGTTCTCTTGAAAAAGCATGTTAATAAATAGGATACTCAGATAATGCCTTTATTCCTAATAGAGAAATCGTTTTCCGGGTGAATTTTATAGTCACATTTCTACTTCATTACTTGATTATCACAGTTATATAAATTGAAAGAAGTATTTGAAAGCACAGAAAGAGGATAGTAGTAGTATTGCATTTTATTATTTATAGTTTTTTAAAATGTCATTATCCTAAAAAATCTTGGAAGATACAGTAGTATCCCATTGAATAATAGAATTATTAAATATAGAAATTAGAAAGATAGGAGAAGTTGAGAATGTTCTTTTTGGAGGATCATCATAATCCAATTTACAGTGACATATATTGAATCAGCAATGTTTAGAATATTGTAGTCCACATTCCATCTAATTTGCTTTACTTTTGTGAATGATTTCAGCAAGAGTAAATATTGAAAATGGGCCTAGAGAGTTGTAAATATAAATTATTCTAAGCTTCTGCCATTATGTACATGTTTGCACATATATTTAATTTGAAAGAATAATTTTAATTGCATGTTCAAATAGACTATAGATTGTATGGTTATTGATTCAGTAATATGTAAAATGTATTTATTAATTTCTCTACCAAACTTTAATGTTTCTCATATATGGACATAATGTGTTTGAGAATTACAGTGATAGGTATAATGAGTCCTGGTCCTAAAAGAGCTCTCTAGTTAGTAAACAATCGTCGTGACAACACACAGTATCCTGGCAATGTTGTATGTGACAACAGAGGGAGGGTTCTGATATCTTAGTCCAGAGATGCTTAGCTCCACTTGTTATTAGTGGTAAGCAACTGTAGTTCATTATGTTTATTTCAGCCTAATATTATCATAGTCTAAGATAGGACTGCTCAGTCCTCAGCATTTTAACCAAGATTTCACATGGTGGTTAAGATACTATCCCCAGTTAAAATTAATATGGTCATCTTGATGCTCCTTTTATGTGAAAAAAATAGCAAGAACACAGCTTTGGTATATTTGCATGTTTGTCTCCCTACAAAGTTGTAAGCTGTTTGTAAATAGGCCTTTATTTTGTTGTTGATGTTGGTTTGTGTGCTGTGTGGTTGTTTTTGTACATTTCCCCCCAAATATTGTAACTGTAAAGCTTAGTACCGTGACCAGCATACGTCAGGGGCTGTAAAACATGATACTGAGAAGGTGTGTGACCAGTTCTATTCATGTGGGTTGGATTTAAATCAAAGATCCCCACAGGATATCCACCGTCTATGCGTTCTGTCACTCTTCTCTGTGTGTGTGTGTTGGGGGCGGGGGTTTCAGTGAGACAGGTTGTCTGGTTGGTATGAGGAGACCAAGAAACTATTGCTACTATTTCACACCACATTCATTTTTAAATCAGTTATGGTTTGTGATTTCTATCCAAATGGAAAATCCTGCAGATCACCCCTTTCTTTTATTCTCTGGGCCATACTGAATTAGCAATTCTAACCTGTAGCTGATTAACCGGAGTTTCAATGTTCTTTCTGTGACCTTGACCTAACATGGTCTAGCCAGTCCTTGTGGCTGGTGCCTGTAGTCCCAGCTACCTGGGAGGCTGAGGCAGGAGGATCGCTTGAACTCAGAGGTCTGAGATTGCTGTGACGCCCTGGCACTCTAGCATAGGCAAAAAAAAGTGACACTCTGTCTCAAAAAATAAAAAAACTGAAATGTAAAGTTGAAAAAACAAATAGCCGTTTTAGTAAGTCTCTAGTTTCAAAAACTAGGAATTCATGCTAATTAGTATAAACTCAACAGCTCATTGGTAAGGTTTCTGGGACTCAGCCAGAATTTGCCTTGCATCTGTTCTTGCTTCCTAAATAATTTCTAAAAAGCAAGAATAATACAAAAGCACCTATCCAATCGTGGCATTGCAAACAACATCACTATAATTGAGTCAAATCAAATGTAAGATACTGAGGGCCATGGTGCTGGCTTTGTTTCTTTAAACATGAAAACGTTGATTTCTGGTAGAGCTATCATATAAGACTATCAAGGGTAAGAATGCTGAATTCTGAAAGGAATAGCAGTGGTATTCTGGCAAGAAATATAACTGCACTCGCTCAGAAATTGTTCAGAGGAGTGGAGAGCCCAGAGGAGGCTAAAACAATTCTCCACGTTTTTCTGTCTTTCTTACCCCCAAATAGGTGGGAAAATGAAAATCTATGAGCCACCTCCAAAGGAGAAGCCCCATCCTAAAATCCCAGCTCCTAGTTCTGAGCCATCCTAGTTACAGTACTCATTTTTTCTTTCTTTTTTTTTTAAGTAACATGAAAGAAACTGTTTCTTAGTAATTTACCCTTAGAAGCTCCTATCAGCCCTTAGAAGTTAAAGGTATTAGGAATTTTAAATTATGTTAATTTTACATTTAAAAATAGATAAAATGAATTTTAAGTACTTAACTTTCTTGATTCAGATAATAGCTAAGAAGTGAAATGCATATCATTTTATTTTTCCTTATTTGATGCCATTCCTGGGGAGGAATGTTAACATTCGTGAATCTTGGAATTAAGAATATGAGTAGGCTTGGCGCCTGTGGCTCAATGGGCTAAGGCACCAGCCATGTACACCTGAGCTGGCGGGTTCGAATCCAGCCCGGGCCCACCAAACAACAATGACGGCTGCAACCTAAAAATGGCCGGGCGTTGTGGCAGGTGCCTGTGGTCCCAGCTACTTGGGAGGCGGAGGCAGGAGACTCGCTTGAACCCAGGAATTGGAGGTTGCTGTGAGCTGTGATGCCATAGCACTCTATCCAGGGTGACACCTTGAGGCCCTGTCTCAAAAAAAAAAAAAAAAAAAAAGAATATGAGTAAAATATGTGTCATTTAATTTAGGACATTCTAGTTTTTCCTATCATCTTTCATAATACATTTACGTAACAATTATACATTGATGGTTATATTTCATCTACCCATTTAGAATGCTAATGTTGAACATTTTAACCTATAATTAAATAATTCAATTTAATATTAATCTCATACCTATGTTCTTTAGGACACTATGCCCCCACCCAAAGGGAACCCAGATTCCTAGTGGGTGCCTGAAGTCGCTGACACCACCCCATCCTGTATCACGTATGCAAAGGCTCTTGTTACCATTGCAGAAGGAATTTCGGGATACGCACACAACTGAGCCACAGTGGCAAGTTTACTGAGTGAAAGTGGACAGGCTTGGGAAAGGCTTGTGCCATAGCGGAAGTCTATTCCCAGGAATGGGAGAGGGCAGGCTTGGAAGGACCAACTGTGCCCACCCCGGAGTGGCTGCTGTTTTTCTTTAAGTCAAAGAATGCTGAGTGGTCAGGGTTCATTCTGTTCTTTCTCATAATTCCTCTTGTTCTTACAGGGGTGTCAAAAGCCACAATGTGAACTTATTACTATTGTGAAATAATGGGGGAAAGGTCATTTTGTACCTGTGCCACCCTGGAAAATTATTGGCTCTTTTCTTCTCCTCTGGTCTGTTTGTTCAAAGGCTGTTTGTTGACCTGACACCCCCCCCCCCTTGCTTCATACCTAACTGACTACCTACTCCAACACCTGTGTGTGCTGTTGTTTCCTATACATTCATAGCTATGATAAAGTTTAATTTATAACTTTAGCCATAGTAAGAGATAAACAAAAATAACTCTTAATAAACCACACACAGTGGCTCACACCTGTAATCTTAGCACTCGGAGGCTGAGGTGGGAGGATCCCTTGAGCTCAGGAGTTCCAGAGCAACCTGAGGAAGTGGGGAAAATAGAAAAATTAGCCAGATACTATGGCAAGCACCTGTAGTTGCAGCTTCTTGGGAGGCTGAGGCTGGTGGATCACTTCAGCACAGTTACTGCTAAGAGCTAGGGTGATACCACGGCACCCTTGTCTGGGGCCGCTTAGAGAGGGAGACTCTGTCTCAGAAAAAAAACCCAAACTGACAAACAAAACAAAAAAACACAAAACTACTAAGAAAATTCAACAATTATAACAACATACTGTAATGAAGTTGTCAAAATATCTTATTTTACTGTAGTTCAACTATTTCTGGACTATGGTTGACATGAGTGACTGAACTGGGGAAACGAAAACTGTATACATTGTCTTACAAAAGGATGAAGTTATAATCTCTTGCACTCAAAGACTTTAAATTTACTTAGGAACTTTATGGGATTAAGTATGCTTTTTAAACTTAAAATTTATATTACTTTCAGCTGATGCATGTGCTACTCAGACTCTCTGGAACTTCTTTTTTGAACTGTGTGAACATTTTCTGGAAAACCACATTTGCAGAAAACTCACGAGCCTCTTTTTCTTATTTTATATTATGAACAGTCTTTCAGTGGGCTTTCAATATCTGTTGTTTAATACCCTTGATAATGTTTGGTTCAACCAATAATCAATGAAACCATAGAAATTGGGTTCTGGAGGTCACCTGACAACCTAACAGTATTTATCTACTTAAAAATTAGAAAGAAATGTTTTGTGAAGAAAAACTCCTAGCTTAATTCTTGTCAGACATGTTTAAAGAAAGTTCAATGAGGTAAGTAGAATAAGGATCCCAAATAATCACTTCCTAATCTCTGGAACCAGCAAATGTGTTGCCTTACGTGGCAAAAGGGTTTAGCACATATAATGAAATTTATAACATTTAAAATATGTAAATGTTATAGCAGTTTATAACATTTAAAAAAATTATAACATTTTAATCATGAAATTTAAAACAGGGAGGTACCTAAGATTTTCTGGTTGGGCCCAGTTTTAATCACAGGAATTTTCATAAATGAGAGAAAATTGCTGGAAAGTTTGAATTATAGAAGAAACTCTGAAAATGGAGGCAGAGTTTGGAGCGATAGGATTGCTGGGTTTAAAGATGGAAGAGGGCTCTTAGACCAGAAAAACTAGAAACAGGATAGCAAAGGCAAGGAAAAGATTTGACCCTAGAAGCTGAAAGGCAACCCTGAGCACACATTGGTACCTACAAGACCACTTTGGACTTTGTCCTATAAAGATATAATATACTAAATCACTATTATTTTTAAATACTAAGTTTGTAGAATTTGTTAAAACAGAGCAGCAGTAGGAAAAGAGTCTCCAAGGAGTATGAAGCAAGCACATGTTTGCTTCTGATTATCTAATATTACTGGCTTAGCATATTGTTTGGCTATGTTTCCATACCCAGATGGGTTTGTTGAATATTCTCTTAAAATTAAAAAGAAAATTATATTTACCAAAAACCGGTATAGCTCCAAAACAGAAAAAGTGTAGGGAATTTTTAGTTGTGTCCTAGCAGCTGCTAAGAGGATATACATAAGAACTCTTACCCATTTCTTCTCTTAGCCTATATTGTTCTAAGCAAATACAAAAGTATGTCATTACCAAGTACAACAATATGTCTCACTTACAACACACACTTAGGCTTTGTCCACTTATGCTTACCAAATATTCACTCTTCTTGCCATCCTAGGCAACAAATCTCAGGAAATGTAGTTATTTATAATTTATTATTACCCTAAGGTTTAACCCAGTTTATAGACCCTAACAATGTCAGCATTTTTTTCCTAATAGGTCCAAATAATCCACCTCTTACAAGGAGTAGAACAAAAAAATGTTAAATTACATATGGCAAATTTTACAAAAATAAGAGACCACTATGGAAAGAAATGCTCAGAGACGATTTTAAAGATCATCAGCTTTTGCAACACAAGACACCATAGCAGAGGAGAGAGGATGAGGGGAAGGATGCGTGGGAAGAACATCTAGACAGAAACAACAGAATGTGTTTGGCTGAGATACTCAGATACTCATACTTTTTACTTAAAACATGCTCGTAGTGTTTTTATAGCATTAAACAAAGAATTAGGCATTTTAACAAGTAGAAACAATTGTTTAACACCCCTATCTCTTAATTCTTGATAAATGAAGATTCTTTTGGAGTATTAGTACATACAGTTTGCACTGTTGAATCATAAAGTTAAAAAAAAAACTTTGTGATACATCCACATTGTAAAAGAGTCTCAATATTAAAATAATCCAACTTCTTCTTAAATTCAACCTTCTCTTTAATTACTACTTTTTCAAGTATATTGAGGTGGATGGCTAGTAACATTTTTTGAATTGACCTTAGTACAGCATAGAGGAAAGGAATGTTATGATTACACGTCTGGGACTTTGTTAGGGATAGGGTCTTCCCTTTTCAAATATTCTACAAACAAAACTTAAACTGGTTCTTAAACTCAGATCTTAATGAAAAAATAAATTACTAAGAACACTCACTTATATAACTTCATGACTGCATATAATCAGGTTTTTACATTCAGTCCTACTTCAGAAGCATTTATTAAAGCTGTGGCTAAGCTACAACTAACAGGGAGAATATGTTTTTACTTCATCCTGTTCCCCAGTCTTCTTTTCATATTCAGTTGTAGACAGTGTAATAAAAGATGGCTACTTATTAGATTTTCAGCAACCCGTTCTCAGTGTTTTATTTATGCAAAATACAACAATTTATTTATTGTCTTCATTTATTCCCCTTTAAGGATCTTCCTTCCCTTTTCCTTAAATTGATGCCACAGAAATCTATACATTGCTATAATGCAGGAAGTTTCTTCTCTTTGAATAGATTATCTCCAAAATGCCAACTCCAACTATCAGTTTCCTGACAACTTTTTCCTTCTCTGATCTCTATGTTGTGTCTCTATTTTTTTTTTTTTTTTTACTCTGATGATTATCAGAGAAGTTTTTTTTTTTGGACAAGATTATCGTAAAATTAACTTCTAGAATAGTACTCTTGAAAACAGGTATAAATTTTGAAAAGTCACAAGAATCTAGGTTATTTCTTGTGTCAGTTTTCATGGTTGTTTTATTACCTAATCCACTAAGAGTTGGCTTAGTCAGAAATGTATATTTAACCTGGAAATATGTTTGATAAAATATTTTAAGTTATGTTAATTGTGAAAAGATAGAATTTTCATATTTTTAAACATTAATTCAGTTTAGTTCAATAGAATTATTTTATTTATAAAAATTATACTCGCTAACATAAACCTCTGATTCTATTTAGTAATTTGATGCTACCTATTTTTAATCAGATAATATTTGGATGAATAAAGGGGACACAGTACTTTATGGACAAAAATGTAGCAAATGATCATTAGCTATCCTACCTTTTTATGGCTTTCCAGATTATTTATATTCTGTATCATTTTATTATCTTTCTTAAGATGCATTTCCAAATTGTTTTCCATTCTCACTAGCTTTCTCAAGTTATCCCAGAACATAATAATTTCAGATTATTATAGAGTATAATGAAAACATTATCTCATATCTTTTTTGTAATTCATACAAAATTTAACTGAATTAACTTTTTTAAATTATTCTAAGATTTTCTCAAATTACACAAGATTTAAAAAATTTTCCATGTTAGTTTTTGATATGAACAATGCTACAGCATTAATTTTAATGAGATACCAGCTACTGTGATGTCTTTCAACACACTTTAAATATAAATGTGAAAGCTTTTTAAATAAGCATTATTATCTAGTCTTTAATCTAGTTTGGACATTATAGATTTTTTGCTTTTAATCTTTTTTACAAATAGACTGTTAGGTCTTTTTGGTTGAAAGTCCAATTTAACTCTAATATTTCTTTTGTTGTTGTTCTGTCTTCATGATCAATGTAGTGCTGTCAGAGGGATGTTGAAGTCTTCTACTACTATTGTGTTGTTGTCTATCTCTTTCTTGAGGTCTAGTAAGAAATGTTTTATGAATCTGGGTACTCCAGTGTTGGGGGCATGTATCTTTAAGATTGTTAGATCTTATTAGGAATTGATCCTATTATCATATAATGACCATTTTCTTTCTTTCTTTTTTTTTTTTTGCTGTTTTTGTTTTAAAGTCTATTATATGTGATATAAATATAGCTACTCCTAATCATGTACTTAGAAACAGGGGAGGGGAAAAGGAATTGAAGGATGACAAATTATTTAATGCTGCAATATGCACCACATGGTGATGCTTACACTAAAAGCCTAGAATTCACCACTAAACAATATATCCATGTACAAAAACTGCACTACAGTTTTCTATATTTCCAAAAACAAAAATAATTCTAACTCTTCTCCCTGTGTAACATCATTTCATAAATAAGTATTCTTCATTGGTATTATGTTTATTTTATACATTTCATTTATATTTCAAACTTAATATTAGGCTAAAAGTGATATCTTCAATATGAGTGATCAATCCAATTAAGCATAACTGAATTCTATGATTTTTTTAATCTGTTTGAGTCATATTTAATCAGCACATACTTGAAGACAAAGAAGAAATACTCAGTAAGGACAGTTCAATAAAAAGAGGTTTATTGTAAAAAACACTAGTCAACTGTGTGCAACTCAAGGAAAGGAAATTTAATTGCCCATGATTGCAACATCTGGAGATAAAAAATGGAAATTCATTAATAAGCATAATTTAACCTTCTGCGTTTTTCTCGATGAATCAACATGGATGCTAACCTCAGCTTGCTTCTTTATTCATGTCAATGTGAATTCCTATTTCTTTAAGCATGTGCCCACAATGGTCACCCACCAGTGATTTTTGGCTTTCTTATGGTCTTGGCATTTCTTAATAATGTCTCTAATTAACATTTGAATTCCAGGACTATCATGTACTGACTTAATTCTAAATCAAAACTTAGAGAAAGAGACTATGCCACTCATATTTGCCTTCAACTCAATCCACATAGAACCGATTTTCTTCTTCTCCATTGTAAACTAGACCTTTCTCTTGTGTTTCCAATCTCAGGTTTATGATTCTATAGTTAATCTCAGATTTATCTTTATTTTCCACTAGACTTAGCCACTCATAATATTACCAAAACATTTTGATTCTATATTTGTAATACTTCTATTATTTGATCTACATATCTGTAGTCTTATAAGGAATTAAGAATAATATTTCTGAGCCAGAATGCCTGAGTTCAAGTTCTCATCCCATATTGAACATAGGAACTTCAAGAAGTCCTATAAATTCTCTGAGCCTCAGTTCCTTTTACTGTAAAATGGGAAAGTGATAACTCAGGTTTTTGTGAGGATTAGATGAACACATCTTCCTAAGTCATTGGTAAGTCATAATTTCCATACTAAAACATATTGTGCCTCCTCCATGCCATGCAAATTAATGTCTATAATTAGCACATCATTGAAAACTCCCTACTTATTTTCCTAGATTCATATTTTTATGCGATCCTCCACAATTACTCTGCTTCTCAAGTAAGTTATCACATGCTTTTCATCTTGCAAGCCTCTGCTCAGCTGTCTACTTCCTGCAACTTTAGCCCTACAGACATTTCAAGTTTTATCTGCCCATTTGTGTCCTTGCAGACAAAGACTTTTGAATTCTATATTACCCTTTAGAATATAGGATTTTTTATTTTTACCTACTTCTCTAGTTTTTTTAGAGTCATTTTAAGGATTGGATAGGAACATGGATTTCAGAATTTGTGTCTTTAGTAACTTATTTTTCTGCTATTTTATCCACTACCACACCTTACATTTTTATAAATGGTATTATCCTATTAAATGATTTTAAAAAGCTGTTTTACAAATAAAATACAGAATAAACTGTGGTTTGAATATTTGTGTGTAAGGATCGTATTTCATTGATCTCACTGTAAGGTGTTTTGTAATATATTATGAAAGTAATTCAAAAATATAATTTTTTAAGGAAATAATAGATGTTACTCTGATATAATGTAAATTGCTCAAAAAAATTGGTTTTAAAAAAATCCTTCTAGCCCTGGTGTGTTTCCATCCTGCACGGCTGTTCCTTGGAGCAGTACTGGTTTATCTCTGTCCACCTAAGTGCACGCCACCACCTAATGGAAGATTCGATGGACATGGACGTGAGCCCCTTGAGACCTCAGAACTACCTTTTCGGTTGTGAACTAAAGGCCGACAACGATTATCACTTTAAGGTGGATAATGATGAAAATGAGCACTAGTTATCTTTAAGAATGGTCAGTTTTAGGGGCTGACTTGCAAAGGATGAATTGCACACTGTTGAAGCAGAGGCAATGAATTATGAAAGCAATTAAAGTAATACTGGCAACTTTGAAAATGTCTATACAGCCAACATTTTCTCTCGGGGGCTTTGAAATAACACCACCTGTGGTCTTACGGTTGAAATGTGGTTCAGGGCCTGTGCATATCAGTGGGCAGCATTTAGCAGTTGTGGAAGAAGATGCAGAGTCAGAAGATAAACAGGAGGGGGATGTGAAACTCTTAAGTATGTCTGGAAAGTGATCTGTCCCTGGAGGTGGGAGCAAGGTTCCACAGGAAAAAGTAAAACTTGCTGCCGTTGAAGATGAGGATGCTGAAGATGGTGGTGAAGATGATGGTTTTGATGATAAGGAAAGTCAAGAAAAAGCTCCAGTGAAGAAATCTGAGACACTCCAGCCAAAAGGGCACAAAAATCAAACCAGAATGGAAAGGATTCAAAACAATTGACACCAAGTTCAAAAAGTCAAGAATCCTTAAAAAAAAAAAAAAAAAAAAGGAAAAAACTCCTAAAACCCCAAAAGGACCTAGTTCTGTAGAAGGCAAAAATGCTAGCAAGTATAGAAAAAGGTGGTTCTCTTCCCAAAGTAGAAGCCAACTTCATCAATTATGTGAAGTGTTGCTTCCCTATGACAGACCAGGAGGCTATTCAAGATCGGTAGTGGAGGAAGTCCCTTTACGAAAATAGCTGAAACAGTTTTGTTAAAATTTTTTGTCTTATTTCATTTCTGTAACAGTTGATATCTAGCTGTCCTTTTTATAATGCAGAGTGAGAACTTTCCCTACTGTGTTTGATAAATGTTATCCAGGTTCCATTGCCAAGAATATGTTGTCCAAAATGCCTGTTTAGTTTTTAAAGATGGAACTCTACCCTTCACTTGGTTTTAGGTATGTGTGGAATGTTATGATAGGACATCTTAGTAGTGCTCAGACATGGAAATGGTGGGGAGACAAAAATATACATGTGAAATGAACTCAGTATTTTAAAAAAATTCATTTTTAGTATATTCTCATAGATAGAAGTCAAAAGCTTCTATGCAAAGTTCTCCATCCCTCCTTAGAAGACTTTCCTCACCAAGAATACAAAAACTCCTGTATTTTCTTTTAATACTTCCATTGTTTCTCTTCTAACATTTGTATCTTTTTTAATCTGTCTGGAGTTAGTTTTGATGAAGGCATGAGGTAGAGTCAAACATGATTTTTCCCACAAGCCCCCATTTTGAATGACCCCTGCTTCTCTCTGATTTAACACTGGGCTGATTGTTGCACTAAGTTGTCACGTGTCCTCTTCCCCTATCCTTGGGTTGCAGAATTACTCATCAGCATTGGACTCCTGCCTACCACCCCCACCTTGCTGTGGTGACCCCCACCCCAGTCGAGTCTCCCCACAGCTGGGCCTGATGTCTGCCCTGCGGTGAGTGGAAGGAATTCGGCATGGACTCTGCTCACTCAGCAGCCAGGCTCTAGGAGCACGCAACTGTGGAAAATCACATGTGGTTTTCCAGTAGTTGAAAACCAAGGAAATTGTTCTGCCAGTTGTAAGGGTGGCTAGACACTGTCTGGGAGACCTCAGTCCTCATGGCTCTGGGAACCACCCCTCCTGTGGGCCTAATCAGGCTGACCCCACTGGTGATATCCAGAGAAGGGGATGTTCTAGAGGCCTTGTCCCAAAGAGGAACAAGAGGGAAGGAGCCAGGCCTGGTCCCCTATTCTTTGGTTGCTACAGGCAGACCCAGGACTCCAGGAGAGACAGAGAGGGGCTAGCACCTGTGATCCTATTAGGCTGGTGCCAGAGCCCAGGCTTCCCGTGCCTCTATTCCCCCACACCAAACACACACACTAGCACAGACGAAGTACCCACAGAAAGGGTATGCTAGACCATCTCTTGCTACACACAGCTTCACTTCTTCCCGTGGTCTGATCTTGTGTGTCTGAGCTGCTGCCACAGTGGCCACTGGGGTGGGTGGGGAGGGTCAGGGCCCTACCTCCGGGGCCCTGCTGCTGTTGCCTGCCCCCAGGCCCTGATAGCCACCCTGGTTAGAACTCAGGCACACTGGTGAGTGGCAGGTGAGTTTTAATCTCTGGCCAGGCTGGGGCACCCATGACAGTCACACGATACTCAGGAGCTGCAGCTTGGGCCTCAAAGAGAGGAGGCTGTTGCCTGAAGGCCAGAGTCTGTAGAGCCCATGTGGAAAGAACATTTGGTTTAGCCCCAGAGGTTCTGGGTTGGACCTTCTTCATCACTTACACGCTTGTGACCTGAGCAAGTCATTTCTCCCTGGGTCTCAGTTTCCTCTCTTAAAAATGATAGCATACACTTACTTAGCAACCATCAATTCAATGCCCAGGACCTGGGTGCTCCAAGGAGCCTTTTCTCCTCTGTTCAGGGGGCTCTAGTTGCTGACTTCCTGCCCCCCACTCCATCCCCTCCAGTTTCAGCTTTTTCAGAGAAGATCACGCGTCTGTGATTGCTGCCTCTCTGGGTCATGTTCAGGCTCACGTGCTGCCAGGAGCTCCATAGATACCATCTGAATGAACCAAAAAAGCACAGACAAAGACACTCAGAGGAGATGTGTACAAATTGCCGTGGCACCTAGAGGTGATAAGGAAGATCAGTTGGAAATGGGTGGTTGAGGGATGGCTGGTGTTTTGTTCTGTCTACTTCAGAGGCCTGTGGCATGGAAGCAGAAGAGGTCACAACCTTCTGGTCACAGTGACATCGGGTGAAGGACATTTCATTCTGTCTCCCTCTGATACTGTGCCTCAGAGCCTGGCAAGGTGGCCCAGGGGCATCTTTTCACGACTTCTGGAAGCTAAGGCATATGTCCCTGGGTGCAGCGAGCACTGGGTGGGTTTCTGCTGAAAACTTTAGTCTTGCCTAACTCCTCACAGGCCCTGTGGCTACTTGTCTGCTCAAGGCAGGGCAGGAGCCCAGGGCTACAGGACTTCCTGGGTGCAGGTCTTCAAGCTGAGTGGGGGTCCCAGCCCCACACCCAAGGGAAGGAACACCAGCTTAGTATGGAGAGCACTTGCCCACCCACTCCATCCACCTGCCCAGACCCTTGAGGATAGCGAGCCCCTGACCCTTTGGCACTCCCTGAGCCCCATCTCCCCCTAAGAGCTTTTGCTCATGTTTTTGTTGGTGACTCACTGTAGCTGAGGAAAGGCTCTTTCTATTCCTTTTTTGTTTTCTTATGGCTTCTGTTTTCCCTGGCAGAGAATGTGGGGCCCAAATCCAACCCATGTGTAAGCCATTCCCAGGGAAGTGACGTTTCACAGCCCCTCACCCAGCCTCAGGCCTCCTGGCTTGATACACTGAACTGGGGGCGACAGAGCAAATTCCCAGAAAACATTTTGAGAATGATGATTCAGAGGTTTGCAGAGGACAGTGAAGGGTAAGAACTTGCTCATCTTGGCTGCTGCCAGGGCTGGCCTGGGGACACATGGCAGGCAGAGGCTGGCTCAGGAGCATATGGAGGGCTGGCTGCTGGGGGCTGCTCTGAGGGTCCCAGTGGGTAGAGTTCAGGTTGGTCTCTGAGGGGAAATGATCAGAACCAAGAACCCTGAGCTGCGAATGCTGAAAATGTGGGCTAGGAACAGCACATGCATGTTCCTGATTAGTCCACACCCATAAGGGGATAGGGAAACAGGTAGACAGTGCTGAGCCTACTTGCTGAGATAACATGGCCAGGAGGAGCAGGCCCAGGACTTGACACAGTTGCCCCGCACATTTAAGGAGAGCCACTGAGCAAGGAAAGGAAGGGCTGTGGAAGCACAGAGGTGTGAGAGGGCATGAGACCACTCTGTGATCCTTCTCCCAGCAAGCAGTGTGGGTCCTGAGCCCAGCAGCCCTCATGGTGGCCTCTCTGGCTGCAGCCTGCTCGGTCTGGCTCAGGGCCAGTCTGGGAACACAGGTGCTTCCTTTCTGTTCCTCTTTCCTTTTGACCCAAGGTCCAAATTCTGCCCAGGGGCTCCCAGTACTTTCCTACCTGACTGCTCCCCTTGGGCCAGACCCTCACAGACAACCTGGGCTTAGAGCTGGCTGCTGCTGAACTTGGCCCATGTACTTTCTCTTGCTTCCTCATTCCTTCCAGCAGAAACAGTCTAGGACTCTGGCCTTAGCTGTAATGACCATTTAGACCCAGCCAACACTTGCTCCTCGAGAAGCCCTATGACAAATATCAGACACCACGCGGAGCATCCTTGATGAATCCTGGGATCCTTTGAGGATCTGTGTGCCCCCTGTGTCCATGTGGTGCCTGGAGCTATTATAAACTCTTTTTAAAAAGTGGGTTCTAGTAAGGAGAAGAAGAAATGGCTAATTTGTCCATGTTGGGATGTGGGGGGAGGGTACCCAGGAACAATATGCATTTATGTGGGACTCCTACCCTCAGCCGAGCAGGGTGCGTTCCCACAGCACTGTCCCTCCCTGGAGCCCAGCACAGGGCCTGGCCCCACACATACCTGGAAAGGTTGGTTGGAATGAAGTGAATGAATGAAGTTAACATTGGGGTTCAGCAGGGGCCACCTGCAGAGACTTCAGAGCTAGGAAGGATGGAGTGGCCCTTCTGCAGACCCGAGTTGCTAAGGGTCTCCGAGGCCTGAGGCCGGTCACCCCTGGCGGACTCAGAGGCCCCAGTGGGCTCAGGGTTCCAGCTTAATGGAGGTGATGTCTAGAGCAAAGCAGAGGAGGGGAACACGTGCCCCCTCAGCCTGGCAGCCCTAGACCCTCCACCCTTTCTTCCCTCTCTCCAAGCTCTCTGTTCCCCGAGTCGCCCCTGTCCCCAGACTCCGTGTCCCAGCGTGGGTCTTAGATTGGGACGCTGCCCTGTTGCCCTTAGTTCGCTCTTCCGACAGTGCCAAGCAAGGCGCCCAGACTGCTAGCCACCCCTCTCACTCCCGCAGCCCCTCGGTCCACGCCTGGCTCCTCCCTCTCCTTCTCCTCCTCCCCCAGTGGGGTGGGGAGCCGGCTCCGGAAGCCCCGGAGCCCCCGCCCCGGCCCCTTCTAGCGCTTTGGAGAGGGCAATCCGCGCGGGAGCGCACCACGCGGGGCCGGAGAGCCTGGTCGCCGCCAGTGCCTCGGAGACCCCTCCAGCCCTGAGCCCCGCCGACCTCGGACACCCGCAGAGCCTCTCCTCGGATCCCCTCTCTCGCCCCTTCCCGGATCTTCTCGCCCAACCCGTCCCCTCCCTCGCCCCTGCCTCCCCCGCCCTCCAGGGAGCCCCCCGCGCGTGCCGTGGCCATGGCGGCCGTGCGCGGGGCGCCCTTGCTCGGCTGCCTCCTGGCGTTGCTGGTCCTGTGCCCCGGCGGGCGCGCGCAGACGGTGCTGACGGACGACGAGATCGAGGAGTTCCTCGAGGGCTTCCTGTCGGAGTTGGAGCCCGAACCCCGGGAGGACGACTTGGAGGCCCCGCCGCCGCCCGAGCCCACCCTGCGCGTCCGAAAAGCTCAGGCTAGGGACAAGTCAGGGACACTGGCCGGGGAGACCGCAGAAGGTAAGAGCCTGGCGGGGGCCGGGCATCCGTGGAATGGGTGGGGGTGCTGGCCAGCTGCGTGGGGGCTGGCACCTTAGGTAAGAACAGAGGGGCAGGGTCTGGCCACTCCCCAGTCTGCCCAGGGGAGGAATGGCTCACTGATGCGTGCGCCAGCCCACATGCCTGGCGCGACTCTGTGCCAAGCCGAGGTCAGTGCTGGCCTGGGGCCCATGGGCCTGGAGGCACATCCAGCACTGGGCAGCAGGGCAGCTTTTAGGGGCCAGTGGCTCAGATCGTCCTAGTCCCTCATCCTTAGTCATCTGGGCCCCACGAGGGACTAGACTTGAGCACTGGGGACTATGCTGTGTCCCCACCCTGGGCTGTGCTGTGTCACTACCCTGCCATCCTAATGGGGCCCCACTGTCTGATGGCCGCACAGCTAAGGCCTCCCTCCCTCCTGCCCTTGCCTCCTACTCCAGAAGCACACAGAGAGGTGAGGGGTTTGCAGAAGACCCACTCTCCAGCAGGGCTCTAAGGTGCCGGTGGGTGGTGGGTAGTCGGGGGTTACTATGGAAATTAGATGAGGTGATGCATCACCAAAGCATTTAACCCAGGGTCTCTTACATAATCAGTCACCAATAGATCTTAACTGTTTATCATGGCCTGCAGACGGGTGGCAGAGGGTCTTGTGATCCTTCTCTCCCAGGGGACTCCAAGGCACCCTTCATCATTCCTGATGTCAGGAGCCTCCCCCCTGCATCCCCAGTTCTGGATCTTTGATCCCACCGGCCTGCCTGCGGCCCCTCCTGCCTCTAGCTCCTGCTTCAGGCTTGCCATCTGTCTGTCTGTCTGTCTGTCTGTCGCTGGGATGCTGTTGTAGCAGCACTGCTTTTCGTGGCCATCTATGTTTTGTAACTTTTCCTGTATTTCTGCCAAATTCCCCTCTTGTTCCCCCACCTCCCATTAAGTTCTCAACAGCATTTGAGGCTCTGGCTTAGGGTCTAGGGAAGATTCCCCCAGAGCAGACACACGTCTAGTCCCTGTTCCCCCCTACCCCAGACTCTCTGAAATGAGCAGGCAGCCACAAACTCCCTTCCTGTCCCTTATGTCCCCTGTGTAGTCCCCAGATTCCCCAGGAAACCCCCTCATCCTTCCAACCCACTCCAAACCCTTTACTTCTTGAAATGGGATCATGTCCTTTACTTCATATGGTCATTGGCAGGGATAAGCAAGTGCTCCTCTAGGCTTGGATGGCTCAGCTACCTCTCTGCCCCTTTATGCCCAGAATAGAATAGTGGACATTTGGTGAATGAATAGCTTGTGTGGGGCTCCTGTTGACATTTTGGCAGTTGGGAGGAGAAGGGCCTGAGCACCCCCTGCTCAGTCTTCAGAGAGGCTGAGACTGGTGGTGACAACCCCACACTTGCAGAAAGAAAGCCCAGGTCTAAATCCTAGCTGTGCCACCGGCTAAGTGACTTAACCTCTTGGTTTCCTGATCCACACTGGGAACTGACAAGAACCCCTAAGACCAGCTTGTGGACATCTGGAGTGAGGGGTCACGTGGGGGCACAGAGTGGGCTCTGTTAATTTGAACTGAGTGTTCATCTTGGCCAACACCTCCAGGAAAGGCCAAAGACAAAGGGAAGAAGGGCAAGAAAGACAAAGGCCCCAAGGCAACCAAGCAATCCCAGGAGGGGTCCCCCAGGCCACCCAAGAAGGGGAAGGAGAAGCCGCCCAAAGCCACCAAGAAGCCCAAGGAGAAGCCTCCAAAGGCCACTAAGAAGCCCAAGGAGAAGCCACCCAAAGCCACCAAGAAGCCCAAAGAGAAGCCACCTAAGGCCACCAAGAGGCCCCCGACAGGGAAGAAGCCCCCCACCCTGGCCCCCTCAGAAACTCTGGAGTGGCCACTGCCCCCACCCCCCAGTCTTGGCCCTGAGGAGCCACCCCAGGAGGGAGGTTTGTGCCAGACTCTTCTAGGATTGTGGGGCTGTGACCTGCTGGAGTGGAGGAGGGGGGAGGGGGGTTCAGCATGGTGTCCTAGAACCCTGCTTCTTATAGACCCTCAGGTCCCCTCTGGACAGTGCAACAGCCTCCCCTTGTTAGGGAGAAGACCTAGCAGCCTTTGGGTGAAGATGTCTGTTCCATGGGCCCCTGCCCATGTGTCCCTAAGCTCTGAACCTGCAGGGTGCCCTCCTGTGTTTCCCTGCTGAGGATGGCTTTGTGGCAGAGCCTCCCAGGCAACAAGGTGGCTTCCCAGAAGGCAGGCAGCCGAGTTGTCAGGCCCTATAGAATGGCAGCAGGCTGCCAAGGGCCACAGGAACCAAGGCCTTGGGGAGAGCTTACCTTTAGGAGGGGGTTTGGGTCTGTGATGGCCTCAGGCTCACAAGGTGCTCATAGCAGGCCTCTTGCCCACTTGTTTCTGGGCCTCCTGTGTTGCAGGGGGGCCCTTCCCAAATAACTGGCAGGGCCCAGACGAGGAGACCCCTGTGGAGGCTAGGGAGCCGCAGCCTGGTGAGTGGCCTTCATCTGCCCGGCCCCATGGTGTTCAGAACTGAGGGCCTTCCCAGAGTGGGCCTGGGCAGGGTTGTCACGCAGCTACCAGCACTTTTCCCTCAGAGCCGGAGGAAGAGACTGAGTTGCCCACGCTGGACTATAATGACCAGATAGAGAGGGAGGACTACGAGGACTGTGAGTAGGACCCTGCCACCCCTGCCCGGGTCAGACTCTGGCCTGGGGGGCCCACTGAGGGTCCTAGCTGAGGCCTTGTCCCAGCATGGGGCCCCACTCAGAGCCCGCCTCTCCCTCAGTTGAGTACATTCGGCGCCAGAAGCAGCCCAGGCCACCCCCGAGCAGGAGGAGGCCCGAGCGGCTCTGGCCACAACGCCCCGAGGAGAAGGCTGAGTCCCCTGAGGACAGAACTGGTAGGAGGGGGCAGCAGAGGAGGATGGGGGGCTCAGGCCGCCCAGCCCACTCCTCACCTCCACACCTCCACAGAGCCGCCTCTGAAGCCTCTGCTGCCCCCGCTGCCCCCCGACTATGGGGATGGCTATGTGATCCCCACCTATGATGACAGTGAGTACCCAGAGCCCCAGAGCTGAGGGACACACTTGGGGTTGGCCTTGGGGCTAGGGGTCTGCTCGGGATATGGCTGTGGTGAGTGACCTTGCTGTCCCTCACCTGGGTGCCTGGGTGCCATCCTCATCCTGACTGTGCTGCCTTGTGCCCTCTTTCTGGTTCCCAACATTGCTTTGGTCCCCGCTGGGATGTCCCTAGGCTCACCCGAAGCCTTGTCATCTCTATGGGCCCCAGCTCTTCCCTGTCCTGTGCCCTGGTCAGCTTCCTGCAGCATGGTGCCCCCACACCCCAGCCTTCATGGAGCCCAAGGGGCTCTTGCCACCCTCTCACTCATCCCCACCTGACCCTCCAGCTCTAAGTTCTGGCTCAGTCCACAAGACACCCCTTCTCCATTCCTCCAGGAGCCAGCTGTAACCCAAGGCCTGCGCTGGGCACTACTCCCTTCCTGGCCCTAACTCCTCCCTTCCGCAGGCCAAACCTGCCTGGGGGTTTGGCCAGTGACTTCAGCAAGGTTTTGCTCTGCTTCCCCTGAGCTCAGGCTGCTTCCCCATTCCTGCAGGACCTCTCTCCCCTCTTGGCCATCTCTCACCTCCTCCCCTTGGCTCAGTCCTGACCCGCAGGGCCCCTGTGCCCTGGAAGCTGAGGCCCCATAATAGGTCAGGGCTCAGCCTGGCTCTCCTCCACCCCCACAGTGGACTATTACTTTCGGCCTCCCCCACCCCAGAAGCCTGACACTGAGCGCCAGACGGATGAAGAGAAGGAAGAGCTGAGTAAGTGGTACCAAGGGGTGCCCACAGCAGGCATACTCCTAGGGCCGGCTCGGGCCTGCCTGACCCGCCTCTAGCTCAGCCTGACTCTAGCCAGTGTGCCCTCCCCTCCCCCAGCCCAGGGCCAGGCTGACAGACCCCTCCTACCTTATACCCTCCAGAGAAACCTAAAAAGGAGGGCAGCCCTAAGGAGGACGAGACTGACAAGTGGGCTGTCGAGAAGGGCAAGGACCACAAAGGTGTGTGGCTGGGGCCAGGGGCCAGGGTCTCTCAGGGCAGCATCCCAGGTCCTCAGCATGACGCTCTCCCATCATTGTCCTCAGGTCCCCATAAGGGTGAGGAGTCGGAGGAGGAATGGACTCCTAAGGAGAAAGTCAGTGAGTGGGGTCTAGTGGGTGGGTGTTGGGGGCCACAGGGTGGAGATAGAGGGACAAATGATCTGCTCAAGCCTACAAACGGAACCTGAACCTGGATGTGTTGATGGAGCTCCAGGTCCCCAGAACTCTTTCCTGCTCTTAGATTTGCAGGCCCAAAATGGGTCCCTGGAAACCAAAGAGCTGTGCTTGGCTGTTCCTGCTTTGGGCCCAAGGCTGGCTGTGTCAGGAGAGCAGTGGCTCTCTAGGCCCACTGGCAGCAGTAGGGGAAGACCTGGACCCTGCATGGGGAACAAGGCCACCAGTTGCCTTTGCAGGTGTCCCTTCAGGGAAAATGTGCATATGATTCTAATCTGGATGATGTCTGACAGGGGCTCTACCTTTGATTTTGTGTGAGCCCCTTGTCCTCTAGAGCTGGGCCTGGTCAGCCCATTCTTTTGAAGGGGAATCTGAGGTGCAGAAGGGGAAGCACAGGCTGGAAATGGAAGCAGCTCCTGGCCTGGGCTTGAATCACTTTGAGGTGGGCTAGTGTGGGGCACCAGGGAGCCATTGGCCAACCAGAGCTGCCCTCTGACTGGTACCCTCTGATGTTTGGGGAATAAGGCTCTAAGCTCCTTGGTTTTGAGTTTGGTGGAAGGAAGGATAGAGCTAGTGAGTCACCAGCCTGGGGTTTGTATCCCCAGAGTGTCCTCCCATTGGGATGGAGTCACATCGTATTGAGGACAACCAGATCCGAGCTTCCTCCATTCTACGCCATGGCCTGGGGGCACAGCGTGGCCGGCTCAACATACAGGTGGGCATCGCAGTGGGTCCATCTCCAGCAGGGCAAGGGGCTCCGCCACCTATACTCAGCTTCCTGCTGCCCCCGGACAGGCTGGTGCCAACGAGGACGATTACTATGATGGAGCATGGTGTGCTGAGGATGATGCAAGGACCCAGTGGATCGAAGTGGACACCAGGAGGACCACCCTGTTTACAGGCGTCATCACCCAGGGTCGAGACTCCAGCATCCAGTATGGTCACAGGCTTTCGGCAGGGGCGAGTGGTTCCAAGCACAGATTGTGTCCCATTTGAGACATTCTAGTGGGCTCTTGAGCTAGCTCAGAGAGGCCAGGAAAACCAGTGAGGGGCTGACCCTGCCCATGGTCACTCGATGGACAAAAGCACCCTTGCTCCTGACCTTGGGTCTTGCATCACATCACTGCTAGTTCTTCAGTTCTTGGGCCTAGAGAAGGAGGGCTTGGGTCACCTGAGGGTGTGGGACAGGAGAGCAGCGCAGTCTTGCCCTGACTGCCATCTGTTCTACAGTGACGACTTTGTGACCACCTTCTTCGTGGGCTTCAGCAATGACAGCCAAACGTGGGTGATGTACACCAACGGCTATGAGGAAATGGTGAGTGCCCAAGCCCTGAGCTCTGCTCCCACTGTCTGGGCTGGGGTGGGCTCTTGGAGGGGGTGGGGGTGCCACCCTGAGGCTTGCCTCCCCCCAGACTTTCCATGGGAATGTGGACAAGGACACGCCTGTGCTGAGTGAGCTCCCGGAGCCCATGGTGGCCCGTTTCATCCGTATCTACCCACTCACCTGGAATGGCAGCCTGTGCATGCGCCTGGAGGTGCTGGGGTGCCCCGTGTCCCGTGAGTGCAGAGGGTCTGGCAGGGGCTCAGAGGGGAGGCTGGGGTAACCTGGGGGTGGGCCGGCAGGTGGCTGGCTCAGGGCCCTGCCTGCCCACCCTCCACAGCCATCCACAGCTACTACCCACAGAACGAGGTGGTAGCCACTGATGACCTGGACTTCCGGCATCACAGCTACAAGGACATGCGCCAGGTTGGGAGCACTTGTCCTGGGGCCAGGGGTGGGACCTGTTGGTGGGCTGATGGAGGAACATATGTCTGGTGTTTCCAGCACCTGGTCCAGTCCCTGCAGGTTCCAAGGGACCTCACTGAGAGGGACTTTGGCCATCCCCCACCTCAGGAAGGAGGCTAGTAGCTGGGGGAGTTCCCTGCAAGGGCCATACCTGTCCCTAAACTAGACCAAGGCAGTGGGAGAGGGCTGGTCCGTAGGAGTAAGTTGTGTGATTTGGGGTCTTCTCCCCACAACCCCCAGCTGATGAAGGTTGTGAACGAAGAGTGCCCTACCATCACCCGCACTTACAGCTTGGGCAAGAGCTCTCGAGGGCTTAAGATCTATGCCATGGAGATCTCGGATAACCCTGGGGAGCACGAGCTGGGTGAGAGTCTGTGGGGCATTATCTGACTTGTGCCCTGGAGGCATAGCTCAGGACAGGACTCATCTTCCTCTCCTCTGAAAGCTTGAGGCAAGGCCCTGGCACTGCATCTAGGCCTGTTCTGCTCATGTGCAGACACTACCATCTCCTGCCTGTTCTGGGAGCCCTCTGGGGGTTCAAACCCTTCTTGCTGGGCCCTACACGCCTTAGCTCCCCAACCTCCAGCTCCCCAGCTCCTCGGGTATGAGGTGGGTCTGGGTCCGTCCTCGGATACCCTGGGCCTCCGGAGAGTCAGTGATTGCCGAGGCCCCTGCTCTTGCAGGGGAGCCTGAATTCCGCTACACAGCCGGGATCCATGGCAATGAGGTACTGGGCCGAGAGCTGCTGCTGCTGCTAATGCAGTACCTGTGTCGTGAGTACCGGGATGGGAACCCCCGCGTGCGCAGCCTGGTGCAAGACACGCGCATCCACCTGGTGCCCTCGCTGAATCCTGACGGCTACGAAGTGGCAGCACAAATGGTGTGTGTGGAGGGTGGAGTTGGCCCGGGGCCTGGAAGGCAGGGCAGGGGGGAGAGGTGTGGTCGGCCAGTGCTCACCCTGCTGGATCCCTGCAGGGCTCAGAGTTTGGGAACTGGGCACTGGGACTGTGGACCGAGGAGGGATTTGACATCTTTGAAGACTTTCCGGATCTCAACTCTGTGCTCTGGGGAGCTGAGGAGAGGAAGTGGGTTCCCTTCCGGGTCCCCAACAATAACCTTCCCATTCCTGAACGCTACCTTTCCCCCGATGCCACGGTGAGGCTACAATCTGGCTGATATGGCAGGGGGAGGGGGACCAGCTTGCCCCTGGGATCCTCTGGGCTTGGAGGAAGGACTGGCAGTAACTGGGTTCTAGGTGCTGAGGGCCTGGGGACTGCAGAGGGGAATGTGACAGTTGGTGTGGGGCTTTGTAGAGGATGATGTGGAGGGACATGGGCACCTGAGTCTGCAGCCCTGACCTCACAGGCACTGGCCACCCCAGGTGTCCACAGAGGTCCGGGCCATCATTGCCTGGATGGAGAAGCACCCCTTCGTGCTGGGAGCAAATCTGAACGGTGGCGAGAGGCTTGTGTCCTACCCCTATGACATGGCCCGCACTCCAAGCCAGGAGCAGCTGCTGGCAGCAGCTATGGCAGCTGCCCGGGGGGAGGATGAGGATGAG
Source organism: Arctocebus calabarensis (assembly GCA_963573935.1). Lineage (NCBI taxonomy): Eukaryota > Metazoa > Chordata > Mammalia > Primates > Lorisidae > Arctocebus > Arctocebus calabarensis. The sequence continues at coordinate 2,200 of CAUYON010151031.1, read as the reverse complement.
ATATCTGAGGCCCAGGAGACCCCAGACCATGCCATCTTCCGCTGGCTCGCCATCTCCTTTGCGTCCACCCACCTCACCATGACTGAGCCCTACCGGGGAGGCTGCCAAGCCCAGGACTACACTGGCGGCATGGGCATCGTCAATGGGGCCAAATGGAACCCTCGGTCTGGGAGTGAGTCAGCCTAGGAGGGGCTGTGGGTGGGTGCCTGGCTTGAGGAGGGGGTGACTGCAGGTCTGTGTCTGTCCCTGGCCAGCTATCAATGACTTCAGTTACCTGCATACCAATTGCCTGGAGCTCTCTATCTACCTGGGCTGTGACAAGTTCCCTCATGAGAGTGAGCTGCCCCGAGAGTGGGAGAACAACAAAGAAGCGCTGCTCACCTTCATGGAGCAGGTAGGGTAGCAGGGGCAGCACTGGGACAGGACCATGGATGGGAGGGAGGGAGGAGCAGGCCACGGGGTGGGGTGGGGGTCTCCTCGAGTATCACCAGCCCTGCCTGCTTCCCCAGGTGCACCGAGGCATTAAGGGGGTGGTGACTGATGAGCAAAGCATCCCCATTGCCAACGCCACCATTTCCGTGAGTGGCATTAAGCATGGTGTGAAGACAGGTACCTTGTTTGCACATCTTTACTCGTCTTGCCAGGAAGATCCCGCCAGAGAGGGGGGACGGGAGTGGGACAGATGTCTGCGGAACCTGGAGACAGGACTCAGGGAGGGCGGGGCCTGGCGCCAGACTCAGGGAAGGTGGGCGGGGCCAAGACGTAGTACTGGGTTGGGGGGCAAGGTTTGGGGCAGGACTCACGGCTAGAGCCGGACTCAGGGCAGGGACCCAGAATCTGGAGGAACGACTCAGAAGGCAGAGTCTGGGGAGCCTGGGAGCAGGACTCAGAGAAGGAGGGCTGGGTAAGGGGGTGACGGAGTGACGCTTTGTGGCAGTCAGCCCTCCTTTCTTCTGCAGCAAGTGGTGGTGATTACTGGCGCATCTTGAATCCGGGTGAGTACCGAGTGACAGCCCATGCAGAGGGATATACCCCGAGCGCCAAGACCTGCAATGTGGACTATGACATCGGAGCCACCCAGTGCAACTTCATCCTGGCTCGCTCCAACTGGAAGCGCATCCGGGAGATCATAGCCATGAATGGGAACCGGCCTATCCCACACATTGACCCATCGCGCCCCATGACGCCCCAGCAGCGGCGCCTGCAACAGAGGCGCCTACAGCACCGGCTGCGGCTGCGAGCACAGATGCGGCTGCGACGCCTCAATGCCACCACCACTGCAAGCCCCCGCACTGTGCCCCCCACGCTGCCCTCTGCACCCCCCACCATCCTGAGCACTACCCTGGAGCCCTGGAGCCTTCTACCCTCAACCACTACTGGCTGGGAAGAGTTGGAGACCGAGACCTACACAGAGGTAGTCTTCGAGTATGGGACTGAGGTGGAGCCTGAGGTGAAACCTGAGCTGGAGCCTACTTGGACCGAGGTGGAGGAGGAGGAGGTGGAGGAGGAGATGGCCACTGGCCAGGCATTCCCCTTCACAACAGTTGAGACCTACACAGTGAACTTTGGGGATTTTTGAGAGCAGAGTCCCACCAAGGCCCCAGCACAGCTACAGCAGCACTTCCTAAGCCTGCCACCTGAAGTCACCTCACATGTCAACACATGGAATGCCCCCTTGGTGTGGACCCTACAGGAAGGGTCAGTCCTGTCCCTGCACAATGTGTCCAGGACCTAAGAGCCAAAATCTGTCTGTGTAGAGGCAGACAGCTGAAGGACAGGGCTGCTGCAGTGTTGGGGGGCGGGCAGGTCAAGGGAGCCAAGGTCACTCGAATAAAAAAGCTCATGGCACTGTCCTCTCACATTCTGACAAGCTCAGGGAGAGGGAAGGAGGGAGTCTGGCTAAAGGGCACCGGGCCTTCTGGTCACTGTGGGCCCCTGCAAGAGTCGAGTACCAGGTGCCCAGGAGCTCACAGCCCACATCAACAAGTGCTCCAGCTTTATTTAAAGAGCTAACACTGCAGGGAGTGAAGAGCCTCCATCCAGCCTCTCTGACAAAGGTTGCCAGAGTCAGAGGTCCAGCCCCAGGCCTCCCAGGTTGTCGTCATCTGCCCCAAAGCCTGAGAAGCTGATGGGCTGACAGGCCAAGCTGTGTAGGTTCACGAGGCAGGCAGTCTGCGTGGCACTGAAGTCTGGGACAGTC
>CAUYON010151026.1:0-39808 GCA_963573935.1 Arctocebus calabarensis | reverse complement strand
ATGAGTAGATAAGGACAATTTGGGCTGGGAGTTCTAGGAGTAGTGATTGACCAGTTCTTTGCTTAAAAGCTTGGGCTGGCGTCTGTACCTTTTCCCCTAGAGTTTTGCCACTACTTGCAAAACTGGGGACCTTCTTGGTGTGGTCTTTATATAGTGATCAAGAAAATGCCATGAAGGCTATCTGTAACAGTATGATCAAAACATTTCTGAATGTATATGAATCGTGCCCTATGATTGCACCAATGTACAGAATTATGATTCAATAAAATTATTAAAAAAAAATCTTTTTTGTTAGAACACTGAATAGTCAAACAGCCTAGGATGCGCAAGAAACGTAGTGAGCCTGAAAATGACAGACTTAGGCCAAGATTAAGTTTCAAGAAATACATCTACTGCTAATATATAGTAACCATAAGTAAAATTTTAAAATAAAAATAAAACATTTGTCATGGTTTAAAATACTACAAATGTGTGTGTGTATGTGTGTCTAATAAACACAAAATAATATGTCTTACTGATGTCATGGACATATACATTGCTGGTTCCTTACAGGGGCAGTAAAATCCAGGACATAGGTTCTTGCAAGGCACAGGGGACTGTCAGTGCCTCATGAGAGGTGGAGATTATAATTCCTACCCTTTTCACAGATTATAAGCAGTGGCCTAACAAATGCAGGAAATAATAGCAGTGACACACTTAAAGAGGCAGAAACATACACACACCTCATAACAAGTAAGTCAGCCACACCTCTGGGTCCTTGATTGATTTTCCCTTTTCCCCAAACAGCTCTAGAACAATAAATCCAAATGGGCATTGGGTGAGATTTTAATCTATAATAAAATTGAGGGCCTGGATGGAGACAAGTGTAAAACCAACAAAGAAGAGTAAAAACAGAGGGAGCAGAAGGGCAATTATAGATAGAAGCACAGGGAGAGGCGGGGGGGGGGAATGGGGAGGGGAGAAGGTGCGATCCGTGTAACATGATTGTAAAGTGAATTACTGAAATATACAGATGTCAAATAGTAAGAAAAATGATAATAAATTTTAACATAAATGCACACCAGCTATAAACAAGTTTATAAAACACTTTAATAAGGACTTAAAAATAAGTACACTTGGAGTGTTCAAATAGTTAGAAATAGTTAGCAGTTGGAAATCTTTTAAAATGTTGAAATGAAATACTCAACAGATGGAATGGACTTTAAATTGGATTCAGATGAGGAGAGAACATGAGTAATGATATATAAGACTAAAGAAAGAACCTATAACATTGCAAAGAAAGACAAAATTATAAAAGAGCAGTGAAGGCTATGGAAACAATATGGAGAAGTTAAATATTCTAAAATGTATACCCCCAAAAAGGAATGGCAAGTAAAATAGAAAGTGATATTGAAAAATATCATTTTTGAAAACTTCCTTAAATTGAGGGCAAATATTAGTTTGCAGATAAATTATGAACTTCAAGTATCAAATAAGGTTAATGCACGCATTCAAACCAAAACATATTATAGTATAAGTAAAAATCAAGAAAGCTAAAGAGAAAAGAAAAGAAAGAAAAAAGCCAAAGTGATAACCGTAAAAGCTCTACAGTGGTGGGCATAGTGCAGATTACCCTCAAAAGAACAGTTAGACACTATAAAGTTTTCACATTAGGAAATAAATTCCATACTATGCTGGAGTGATACCATACTTGTGTTGAAGGACAAAACAAACAAATGTCAAATAGATCTATATACAGCCAGACTATCATACAAGAATGAAGACAAAGGAGTCAAGTTTTTACTTGATACTGAAAGAGATTACCACTCACTACTCTTCTTTTAAAATTGTGTTCTGCACTATTCTTCATTATGGAGTCAACTGAAAAAGACAAAATTTGGGACTAAAAAGAACAAAGTCAGATATAAATTTATAAATCTATTATAAAATGTTTTTTAAACCATATTGTAATAGTATTCACCTATTTTTTTGTTAAGTAGGTAAAATATAAAATAGAAAAGAGTAGAATAGTTTGAAGCGGTGTTCATTTTGTTTTATTCTGGTAGAAATCAGGGTATCAAAGCTCAGTAACTTAAGATCTTCTTAGAAAATATGTCGTTATTTCAAAACATTCAAGAGAAATACTAAAACATAGTTGTAGTAAATGTATCTAAAGCTTACATATAAAGGAAAGAAACAAAAAAGAATTAAATCTAATCTAATGAAAGGCAGAGAAGGATCAAGAAGGATTCAATATAAAGAAGGCAAAGAAATATACAGAATGTAGGTCAAGTGCGGTCGCTAATGCCTGTAATCCCAGAACTTTGTGTCCTGGAGAATTGCTTGAGGCCAGGAGTTAGAGAACAGCTTTGGCAATGCAGAGACACCCTCCTCTCTATTAAAAACAAAAAATCAGGCCAGGCCCTGTAACTCACACCTGTAATCCTAACACTTGGGAGGCTGAGGGAGATGGATTGCCTGAGCTCAGCGGTTTGAGACCAGCCGTGACCAAGAGTGAGTCTCTAAAAATAGCCAGGTGTTGGAGAGTGTGCCTATAGTCTAGGCTACTTTGGGAGGCTTACGCAAGAGGATCACTTGAGCCCAAGAATTTGAGGTTGCTGTGAGCTATGATGCTACAGCACCCCACCAAGGATGACAAAGTGCAAGTCTCTCTAAAAAAAAAAAAAATCAGCTACAGGGATGCTGATGCCAAAAGATCACTTGAACCCAGGGGTTTGAGCTGCAGTGGGTGAGCTAACCTTGTGTCACTGTGCTCTGGCAAGGGGAGACAGGGAGACTGTCTCTCGAAAACTTGAAAGAAGGAAAGGGAAAAAAGCAAGAGAAAAGGAAAGGGAAGGGGGAAAGAGAAAAAGAATTTCAAAAGTAAATATGAATCAAAATTAATTTTAAAATGTACAAAGTAACATGGTGCTTATTGACGACACACCAAAATTAAAATCACATGAAACTGTCTACATTGTGAATCTTTGTTAAGTAAAACTTAGAAAGAACTAAAAACTTGAGGAATGTTCAATATTCGTACACTGGAAAATTAAATGAAGGAAAATTGTGAATTATGCTCGTAGTAATCCATGCGTATTTAATACAATTCCAATTGCAATCTTAGCACAATGTGGAAGTGTATGTGTAGAGGTGTGGGTAGAGGTCTGTGTGTTTGTACATTTGTGAAGGCATGGAAGGAAACTGAATACTCAGTCTAAAATTTATTTGGAATTCAAAAAGTTAAATTTGAAAAGAAGCACAAAAATGGAAAACACACGACAAGATGAGATCCATTATAAAATAAATTAGGAGATGAAATATTTGCATAGAACTGGGATAGGCAAACTCAATAAAACATTACAGATGTTCCAAATTATCGATCCATCCAAACATTTTCATCTATTTGTGTGAATGATAATACTACTTTGTGGAAGAAAAAAAAGTACATTTCCACAAGTTGTATTAGGTCAACTGGATACTCATTTGGAAAAATGTGTATCTTGATTAGTATTCTTGGAATAAATAAAAATAAATACAAGAGGAAATTAAGATGCAATTATAAAAAGTGGAATAGTAAGGCTTCTTGGAGAAAAATGTAGAAATACATGTTAACACCTTGGCTTAGTGGTTCAAACCTATAATCCCAGTACTTCAAAAGGCTGATGGGGAGGATTGCTTGAGGCCAGGAGTTAAGGCCAGCAGAGATTTCTTAAATATGAGACAAGAGTTATTGATCATCATTTTAATATGCTCTTTTATTTTATATTAGAACTAAAAATACCTATCCATTAAAAGAAATAAGAGTGAAAAACCCATATAGTGACAAAAGGCATTTGTAACATAGAACAAATATTACTACCCAGAGTATGTAAGAAACGCAAAAGGAAAATGGGCAATAACTGAACAGGCACTTTATAAAAGTGTATTATAGCTAATTAGTCATCAACGATATAAAAAAGACTTCATTTATCTTTTGTTCTTTTCTTTTTTATTATTTTTATTTTTACATATACATGTGTTAATTAGGTTTCTACGTTTTGCCTTCATAGAATTTAAAAGGCTTAAAATTCAATAACAATAACAATGTTTAAGATAAGGACTAGAAACAAAAACCACATAAAGAATGAACAAAGATAAATACATTCAGAAAAGAAAACAGACAATTACTACATTGAAATATCAAGCAATATTAGCAATAATAATGCCAAGAAAGCAATATACACATTGTCCAATAATTGAACTTGAATTTTATTTGAATTTATGTACAGAATAAATAAATTCTATACAGATAAAAATTCTGGCCTGTTGTTGAAGGTACACACTCATTTAATTCAGATTCACAGTCCACCTTGACCAAATGAGAACTGAAGTATGGCTGTCTCAGTCCTGCATAGGGTAGCTGCCATAGTGCATTGGCTGAGTATGTAGGCATTGCCTTCTCCTCCTCCTCTTCCCCTCCCTTTCCCCTTCCCCTTCACCTTCTTTCTTCTTCTTCTCTTCTCTCTTTTCCATTCCTTTACTACCTTGTAAATCTCGTTGGAGCTAGAGTAAGAACAATGTCAGGTATGAACACACAAAGTACTGACAATATGAATTGTAATACATCTATTCATACTTCTTCTGTCATGAATGTTTCATAGCACCTGAAAAAGTAACTTTATCTTCCTCTAATTAGCCTTCTTCTTGATCAGTTCATAATAGACATCAGGACATAAATGTGCAAGAGATTAATCTGATATCAAAAAAGATGGAAAAATATCAAGTTTGATGCGACATAGAAAAGGTAAGAATATGTCTTTGATGTATTAACTTTAGCACATAGTATGATGCACATTATTTCATACACTAGACAACATCTTCCCTTATACCAGCTGCATGGATGGTTTACATGTGAGCGTGTAAAGGCTGTCATGAAAGAGGATTGGCCCAGGAACTGCTTAGCAAGAAGTCCACTGGGAGAGTTGCAAAATTTGATTCAGTGCTTCTGGCTGTAGGAAAACAACTTACATATCCTGAAATAAAATTCATCCTTATCAGAAAACCATCAAGGACTGTTACTTTCAATCAATGGTTCAGTTTAAAATCTGAAAGGAAAATCCAAAATCATAGAATTAATCTGACACAATTTTGAATTTTATGGATAAAATATGCCTGGAAACGTGTGTGACAAAAAAAAAAATGTGCCCTACACAACCACACATGCCATGCCGTACTCAGAAACATGAAGCAGTGCAGATGCAGGGTCCTGGGAGACTCTGGGGGAAATGTGGTGGGGACTCAAGAGCAACATGCTTGTTGACAGTGCAACACAGAAAGAGTCAGTCACTAATTATAAGAAGGTATAGTCATTACTGCCGTTCAGAGTGGAGAGTCTTCCTTGGGCAAGTGAACCCAAAACTGGCTTAAAAAGCTAACTGGGAGGAAGAATACTCAGCTGTGCAAAGCGTAAGTGAAGGTCCAGGTTCAGGACATTTTGAGTCACCAAATTATATCTTCTATACAGAACCACATTCCAAACTCACTTGTAATAAAGCCCTATCCTACTAAAACTAACAACCCATATTTACTGAAATATGGATACGTAAGTTGTTTTCCTATAGCCAGAAGCACTGAATCAAATCCCGCAACTCTCCAAGTGGACTTATTGCTAAGCAGTTCCTGGGCCAATCCCCTTTCGTGACTGCCTTTGCACGCTCACATGTGAGCCATCAGGTAGAATTCTAAATGTTTCACAAGGATTAAGTCATTTTGTCTTTCCAACCACTTTAAGAGATAAGTACAACTCTCATTGCCACTGTAAATATGGGAAAACTAAAGGACAGAAAAGTTAAATAACTTCTTCTCAAGGGCATAGAATTAGCAGATGGCGCCTCTGGGACCTGAACCCCTTGCATCTCTCTTTCGAACCTGTCTTCTGAACCTGTGTTCTCACATACTGACATCAGTACTACTTTCCCTGTGTTTTCTTTTAAAAGACATGCCCTTATTGTTTCATGTGTATCTTACAGTCAGCATCCCTTAGCTTGTGCTGGTTTAAGCGTGATTTGGTTTCTCAGAAACAACATCTTCCTCGACATATTCCTATGTATTTCCATAACAACCTAACCTTTCCAGGCAGAGTGTTTATTATACAGATTTGTTCTTCTGCAGCCCCCAAATCTCTGAGGTACCAAGGCCCTGTGTGGGACAGCGCTCAGCATACTATCTAAGTGCCTAATAAAATGTTTGTTTGTGACATAAGATGCCTTTGTAAAAACTATTGAAAGAAATAAAAAAGAATGAATGCTGCTGACACATCACAGATAATGTGGAAGAGAAAGAGAAGAAAATAAGTAAATTTTTCAATAAGTATTTTTTATGTGCCAGGCTCTATTTCACATAGTTTATTAATGATTTATTCGGCAAATTTTTATTGAGCACCTACCACGAACCAGGCATCTTTGCAGCTCTGATTGCAAAATGAAACTTTAATTTAATTTAATACATCTCTAATCATGAAAGATAAAACCCTGAGCAGGACATATGCCTCTCTCTCCTCCACTGAGCTCAGAACCTTGCAGTGCAGAGAGAGATAATTAAAGGAAGTGTTACAATAAATCATGCCAAGGGTCTAAGAAGCAGAGTTTGGGTTAGTGATGATTAAAATCACTAATTTCATCAATCAGACGTGACAAAAGCAAAATAACAACAGACATTTGAGAAAATCAAAAAATTCTTAATAAATACTACAAAAAATTCTATTCTCAGATATTTAAAAATCTGAAAGAAATAGGCCAATACTTGGAAGCATGCTACCTTCCTAGACTTAGCCAGAAAGAATTAGAAATGTTGAACAGACCTATATCAAGTACTGAAATACTGTCAACTATATGAAATGTCCCCAAAAGGAAGAGTCTGGGACAGATGGCTTCACATCAGAATTCTACCAAACCTTTAAAGAGGAACTAGTACCTACATTCCATAACATTTTTCAAAGCATAGAAAAAGAAGGAATACTTCCCAACACATTTTATGAAGCACATATCACACTGATCCCCAAACCAGGAAAAAAAACCAACAAGAAAAGAAAATTAGAGAACAATATCTTTAATTAATACAGATGTAAAAATATTCAATAAGATTCTAGCAAACAGAATCTAGCAACACATCAATGAAATTATACACCATGACCATGTTGGATTTATCCCAGGGTCTCAAGCCTGGTTCAATATACATAAATCTATAAATATAATACATCACATAAACAAACAACCAAAAAAAGACCATATGATTCTCTCAATTGATGCAGAAAAAGCTTTTGATAATATCCAGTTGCTGCAGAAATAGCTTTTGATAATATTCAGCATCCTTTCATGATCAGAACACTTAAGAAAATAGGTATAGAGGGACATTTCTTAAACTGATGGAGGCCATCTACAGCAAATCCTCAGCCAATATCTTATTGAATGGAATAAAATTCAAAACATTTCCACTCAGATCAGGAACCAGGCAAGGTTGCCCATCGTCTCCACTACTTTTTAACATTGTAATGGATGTCTTAGCCATCGCAATCAGGCAAGAGAAGACAATCAAAGGAATCCAAATAGGATCAGAGGAGATCAAACTTTCACTCTTCGCAGATGATATCTGGAAAACCACAGGGACTCAACTACAAAACTCTTAGAAGTGATCAAGGAATACAGCAGCATCTCAGTTTACAAAATCAATACTCACAAATCGGTAGCCTTTATGTATACCAACAATAGTCAGGCTGAAAAAACAGTTAGGGACTCCATTCCTTTTACAGTAGTGCCAAAGAAGATGAAATATTTGGGACTTTACCTAACAAAGGATGTGACAGATTTCTATAAAGAGACTATGAAACTCTGAGAAAATAAACAGCTGAAGATGTCGACAAATGGAAAAACATATCATGGTCATGGCTGGGAAGAATCAACATTGTCAAAATGTCCACACTACCCAAAGCCATATACAATTTTAATGCAATCTCTATTAAACCACCATGGTCATACTTTAAAGACCTTGAAAAAATAATACTTCATTTTATATGGAATCAGAAAAAACCTTGATTAGCCAAGACATTACTCAAAAGTAAAAAGAAATCAGGAGGAATCATGCTACCAGATCTCAGACTATACTATAAATGAATAGTGATCAAAACAGCATGGTACTGGCACAAAAATAAAGAGGTGGATGTATGGAACAGAATAGAGAACCAAGAGATGAACCCAGCTACTTATCATCATTTGATCTTTGATAACCCTATCAAAAACATTCAGTGGGGAAAAGACTCCCTATTTAACAAATGGTGCTGGGTGATCTGGCCTATATAAGACTTAAACTAGACCCACACCTTTCTCCATTAACAAAGACAAATTCTCACTGGATAAAAGATTTAAACTTAAGACATGAAACTAAAAATCCTAGAAGAGAGTGCAGGGAAAACACTTGAAGAAATCAGCCTGGGAGAATATTTTATGAGGAAGACCCATGGGTAATTGAGGCAACACCAAAAATACATTACTGGGACTTGATCAAACTAGAAATCTTCTGCACAGCCAAGAACACCGTACATAAAGCAAGAAGAGAGTTCTCAGAATGGGAGAAGATATTTGCAGGTTATGTCTCTGACAAAGTTTTGAGAACCAGAATCTACAGAGAACTCAAAAGTATTAGCAAGAAAAGAACAAGCAATTTCATCTCATTATGGTCAAGGGATTTAAGTAGAAACTTCTGTGAAGAAGACAGGCATATGGCCTACAAACACATGAAAAAATGCTCATCATCCTTAATCATCAGAGAAATGCAAATCAAAACCACTTTGAGATATCATCTAACTCCAGTAAGCTTAGCCCATATCACAAAATCCCAAAACCATAGATGTTGGTGTGGATATGGAGAAAAGGGAACACTTTTGCACTTTTGGTGGAAATGCAAACTATTATGTTCCTTTTGGAAAGAAGTTTGGTGATCACTTAGGGATCTAAAAATAAACCTGTCATTCAATCCTGCAATTCCTCTACTAGGTGTATGTCCAGAAGACCAAAAAAACACTTTATAACAAAGAAATTTGCACCAGAATGTTTACTGCAGCTCAATTCATAATTGCTTCTCCATTGGAAGAAGCCTAAGTACCCATCAATCCATAAGGAAATTAATAAATTGTGGTATTTACCACATGTACACTATGGAATATCACGCAGCCTTAAAAAAGATGGAGACTTTACCTTTTTTTATGTTTACATGGATGGAGCTGGAACATATTCTTCTTAACAAAGTATCTCAAGAATGGAAGAAAAAGTATCCAATGTACTCAACTCTACTCTGAAACCAATATATAAGCACCCATACTCCCATATGAAAGCTATAACTCAACTACAGCCCAAGACAAAGGGGAAAGAGGAGGAGAAGGGGAGAAGACAGAGGAGGATGGGTGGAGGGAAGGTAATTGGTGGGACCACACCTATGGTGCACTGTATGAGGATACATGCCAAATCTACTAGGTGTAGAGTATAAATGTCTTAACACAATAATTAAGAAAGTGAAGTGAAGGCAATGTTAACCAGTTTGATGAAAGTACTTCAAATTGTATAAAATACCAGCACATTGTACCCCATAAATGCAATAATGTACACAGCTATGATGTAATTAAAAAAGAAAGAATGTTGAAGGTGGATGATAGTGCTCTTCTTACTTGGAAAGTTACAGTTGAAAAGTCTGCTGTCAACCTAATGGCTCTGCCTCTGTAGGTCAGTTGGCACTTACTCCTGTTCACTTGCAGAATTTGTTCTTTCATCTCGACTTTGGACAGGTTAATTGCAAGGTATCTTGGAGAAGTTCTGTTTCTGTTGAGAAACAGACCCAGGATTTGATATCCATCTGAAAGGAGTGTATTGGGGTCTTTAGTAAAACTTGGGAAGTTTTCATTTATGATTGCCTGTAATAGAGCTTTCATTCCTTTAGGACAATCTTCTTCCCCTTCAGAAATCTCTATTATTTGTATGTTTGAATGCTTCATGGTGTCTCACATTTCTCTAAGTTCCTGTTCTCCTTTCTCTCTCTTCTTTTCTGCCTCTTTAACTATCTGGTTTAACTTAAAAGCTTTATCCCCAAGCTCTGAGGTTTTCTTCTCTATGGTCTAACATATTTTTAATACTTTCTACTGCATCTTTACATTCCCTGATTTTCTCCTTCATTCGCCCAAGCTCCACCATAACCTTTCTATATTCTACACATCTCTCATCTGACTTTTGGTTCTGTCTTTCCATTTTCTTGTCCATTTCTTTCATTGTCTTTATAATCCATATTTTAAATTACCTTTCTATCAAAGTCCATTCTTTATAGGTGGAGTCTTCTGCAGGAGCTGCCTCATGGTCTTTTGCTCCATTTTGGTTTCCTATGTTGCCCAAATTTTTCTATTTGTTCCTTGTTGTGTATTTTTTCTTCTTGTCCTGAACCCCATGGGAACTGGAGTCAGGGGGCACTGTGAGACCTGTCCCTGAAGAATTCTTGTGAGCTCTAACATCCCAACCTATCAGGGTACGAATGGCGTGGAAACAATCAGGCAATCACCAAAGGAAGCTAAATTTGGAATAAGGATCATAGAGGTTACAGGCTGTCTCCTAAAACAAACAAACAAACAAAACCACGCAGCATGACCTGGTATCCCAGTGACACATTGCAACAGACTGTCATCAAGAGCAAGGACTTCTATTTTAAACAAGGGAGGCAGTGAGAAGGAAAAAGGAGGACAAGGAAGTAAGCTGTGATTTTAGAAGTTCTCCCTAGCTTGGCAGTTATGAAGAGATTTGGGCTCATTCTGGCAGGAAGTTTCTGAGAAGTAGTGTGGTGGAAATCTGGTATTTGTAAGGCTGAGAACTTAAAAGAATAAGTAACATAAAAGGATAAATGACTTAAAGGTAGCAAATGTAGACTTTCTATCCAATGTTATTTTGATTTATAGGAAATATAGTATATAACAATATATACAGATTTTTTACTAACAGAATTTACAGGATATATTTGAACAGGAGTATATGTAATAATAGTATCTAAAATAATATGATAGTATATGAATATGTATATAATAATGTATCACACACAGGTAGCACATAGACACATAGTATGTACATACATCATATAAATATACACACGTCAGTGCACTGTGTGCATGTGTTATATGTGTTACATGGGTAGATGACAAACAATGTGATTTTTTTTCCCCTATTAACTGAGGTGCTTTATTTTGTTTCCATATATTTTTATTTTTAAAAAGTCTTCTATCAGCCAATTTCCATTCATTTTTTAGGGAATGTGAGTTGTTCTTGGTTTCTTTAAAGATAGTGTATGTCATGGTTTTTTTTTTTTTTTTTGGAGATAGAGTCTCAGGCTGTTGCCCTGGGTAGAGTGCCATGGTGTCACAGGTCACAGCAACTTCAAACTCTTGGTCTTAAGTGATTCTCTTGCCTCAGCCTCCCAAGTAGCTGGTATCTGCCACAATGGCTGGCTATATGTCATGGATTTTTATCATGACTGGATATGGAATTAGCTTTAAGCATCCTGGATTCCTGGTGTTGCAAATTGTGAATGTTATGTCTTTCATCAAGTCTAAAAACACCTCTTCACTACTTCTTTGAAAGCTACTTTAACTCTTTTATTTTAAATCTCTATGGGATTTATGCAAGATATTTCTATTCCATCTCCATACCTCTGCCTCTTTTTTTTTTTTTTTTCGTGACAATCTCACTATGTGGCCCTCAATAGAATGCATGGCATCACAACTCATAGCAACCTCAAACCTCCAAGAAGCTAGCTAGGACTACAGGCACCTGCCACAATTCCTGGCTATGTGTCATGGATTTTTATCATGACTGGATATGGAATTAGCGTTAAGCATCCTGGATTCCTGGTGTGGAAAATTGTGAATGTCATGTCTTTCATCAATTCTGGAAAACAGCCATTCACTACTTCTTTGAAAGCTACCTTTACCCTTTTATTTTAAAATTTCTATGGGATTTATGCAGGATATTCCTATTCCATCTCCATATCTTTGCCTCTTTTTTTTTTTTTGGTGACAGAGTCTCACTATGTCACCCTCAGTAGAATGCCAGGGCATCACAGCTCACAGCAACCTCAAACTCTTGGGCTTAAGTGATTCTCTTGCCTCAGCCTTTCGAATAGCTGTGACTACAGGCACCCACCACAATGGCCAGCTATTTTTTTTGTTATTGTTGCAGTTGTCATTGTTGTTTGGCAGCCCTGGGCTGGGTTCAAATCTGCCATCTTTGGTGTATGTGGCTGTCACCCTAGCTGCTGAGCTACAGGCACTGAGCCATATCTTTGTCTCTTTTCCACATATTCTGTTTAGCCACACTCTATGTTTCATTCCAAATAAACAATTGATGGTCAGGTACACTGCCATTTAAACCATCCATTTAATTTTGTCATATTTTATTTTTCTTTTCAAATCTGGCTGTTTAAAAATATTGTTTTATCCTTTCCTTCTATCTTTCATTTCTGTAATTTTTTATTTATCATTATATTTGCAGTTCTATAAGCTGCATTTAATTACCCTGTTATCTGAACTTCATATTAGTTCATTATATGTGATGATTTTGTTTATGGGAGATTGCTTTTGGTTATTTTCTGATTCTAAATCATCTGCTTTTTGAATCTTATGTGACCTGAATCAAGGGTGTATCTGTCCAAATCAATTTTGCATTTTCTTTTGCCAAGTGTCTAAAGTTCTTTCTGCCTTAGGACTAACTACTGTGTTATTTATTCAGAACAGAGTTTCCTAAGCAATGTGGCAACATATTCACATCACAGACGGATCAAGGGCATAACTGTAGTGCTGAAATTTCAAGGATTTCAAGTAAGAAGGACATGTTTCCATTGCATCTGCCTTTTTCAGATCACTGATTTATTTATATTTTCCCAGACCATCTTTTGCTGAGAGTGTACCCAGTGTTATACAGAGGACTCAATTAATATTTCCCACAAACCTCACTTTGCAGTTGATTGGTTGGGACTTACTTTATTTTCTTCTGAACTCATGTACACATTTAAAGATGTAATGTTTATCCAACATTTAAAGTACTTGTTAGTGAGAGTATTTGGGGGTTATAAAGTTCATGGAATGTATTTCATGGAAGAAATGGAAATTTCGTGACTTAATTGTTCACATTGCCTTCTTTGCCATCCTATACTTGTAATTCTGAGCAATCTGAGCTGCATACTCAGTATAATGTCCACCCACTGCTCACTGAGTCTTTTCCATGATTTTTTTCCCCTTTATCTATCCATGGTTTCATATTCCCTTTGATCCTCTATAGATATAAAACTATTTGACTCTCTGCAATGGAGGCAGGCAGGAATAAGTGGAAGGTGCTAACTTTTCTGATGTTGAGTCCTGCTGTGGAAGGAGCTGACAATCCATTATTACCCTTATGCTGAAGAACAGAGAGGACTTCCCTATGTTTATGACGGTCCTTATGTCCCCCAGGTACTGGAGTGAAACTAAACTCACCATGATATCTTCCTTCATGCCCACCAGAGTGAGTATAATGGGGGGGGCAACTTTGCACATCCTCAAGTGGAATGTCAAAAGGACTGTTTTCCAGATGACTCACAAATCTAGTTATGGAATTCATTTTAAAAAAGGGATTTATAGACCAGATACAGTAGCTCATGCCTATAATCCCAGGACCCTGGGAGATGTGGGCAAGTGGATTGTTTGAGCTCAGTAGTTTGAGACCAATCTGAGCAAGAGTGAGATCCTATCTCTACTGAAAATTTAGCCAGGCAGACATGGTGGCATCCGCCTGTATTCCCAGCTATTTAGGAGGCTGAAGGGGGAGGATTCCTTATGGTCAGGACTTTATGGTTGCTATGAACTATGATGCCAGGCACTCAGGGCAACAGAGTGAGATTCTATCTGAAAAAAAATTAAAAAAGAAGGGTGGTGCCTGTGGCTCAAAGGAGTAGGGTACTGGCCCCATATGTCAGAGGTGGCAGGTTCAAACTCAGCACTGGCACAAAAACTGCAAAATAATAATAATAATAATAATAATAATGGAAAAAAGAAAAAGGTGGTGATAGTGCTGATTAAGGGAAATTTTGTAGAAATGCTCTAAAACACTTGAATGTGAATCTCTGTGGGACCAAGGTTGCTTACAAGGACCTCTGACTAGCACACGGACCAGACAAAGCTGCAGTCAGCTGTTTATCACCACCCACCATGGCTCAGGTTACCGGAGGTAGTTTAATTGTGCATCTCTCAGTCATCCATCACCATCCAAATTTTGGAAAACCATTTTTCTGTCGAAACCATTGAACAGGCCATTTTAGTATATTCTGTTTAAATTAAGTACAAAGTGTGTTCCATCATTAAAATAGACATATAATTGTTTGAATGTTAACAAATATAAAACAAATTACTCCTTTTAACAAATGAAAATGCTAACACCATTTTGAAGCTACTGAGAGTTTTGATTGATTTTTATTAATGAGAATTCCTTCTTTCTCTCTTTCCACTCCATTTAATCAGTTAGAAAAGGCAAGTCTATTTATTTTAAAAATCCTCATTTCCCAATGGTAAATTGAATATCTAGAAAACAATTATGGAAGAAGTGGCAGAGTAAAATGCAAGAGTCACTCATGCTATTTAAAGTTCACTTGAATATCCATTTTCAATTGCTTCTTTCTCATTTAAATGCTTTATATATATGCCCTCAAAAACCTGGAGTTGAGAATTTGAAATTTGTTTTGACTTATGCACAAAGTTTCTTGTTAAAATATTATACTAAAGAGAAAAGTTCTAGAAAGCACATAAGAATATCCTTTCTTTTTTAGTCTCTCAATATTTGTAATCTCAAATATGGTTCGAAATAAAAAAAAATCTATAATGTTTAGAATTGTAAGTATAGTAAATCAAATCTGATGCATAGTTATTATTTTACTTATCTGAGGATAAATTTCAGCAACTGTTTCATAAATAGGGCAGCTAAGTAGAGTTTTATCATGTAAGCATTTGGAAAAAAATATTAACGTCATCTTCATTTCATCATATAGAAGCTTTATTGTGAGACAGATTTGTTTTGCTTGTTTGAAATTAGGACACAGTCAAGAAGCAGTATAATAATGCCTTCCAGATAAGTAAAAAGAATGGTGCATTCTTGTGTTGCCATCTCTATTTAGCACCCATGAAGATACAGCCTCAGCAGCACAAAAGCAATTGTCTCTTGAAGAGCTAAATCCTATTTGTGTTCAGCATTAGTGATAGCCCCAAGGCAGCAATGAAGATGTTTTCCAAGTATTGCTTGGGAATTTGTCAGTGATTCTCATTGACATTAATGGGAGTTTTATAGGCGGTTTTACTTCCTTCACTTTGAAATGTGTTACTGAGAGTTTCTGGAACAGTGCTTTTTGCAGGCTCTCTACAAATTTCATGAAGAAATACTTTCAACTATGGATGTGTCTTAAAAATGTGAAAAGAAGTGTTGACCTGGTGAATATAATCAAATATGAACTTAGGTATCTACATTAATCAAACTGGTCACTTAAGGCTTGAAAAATGGACGTTTTCTCCTTCCTCGCTCCTTCATTTTCCACATTTTAAAAATGGATAATGCATTTGCAGTCTGTATGAATTAATATGCTTCTAAAGGAACTGATCTACTTTTACCCTATATCTAGACATAATATAGCAGTGCAATATCAAAAGTTTGAGTTTATATTTAATAGTATTGAGCCTACTAGTTATCCATTGCCTTATTTATAATGCCCAGTAGATGCAGAGAACATAATGGTACAAACACGTGGAGTTGCTATTACTAATTGTGCTGTTAAATAACTCACAGCACAAGTGCGTATAAAATCCTGATGTGAAACCCACCATGAAGGGGCCCAAGCACAATAAGAGAAATAATAGGGAGGTCCAGGAAGGCCCTAGAAAGAATGGTCCCCAAGCTGAGGTTTAGCAGGTGAATTAGTGTTACGTTGGTCAAAAAAGGATAAGGAAAAACTCTTCACAAAGAGGAGATACTATGAGAAGGACAGTTCTGGAATAGGACTGATCACATAAAATACTTGGGATTAAAAATAGGCCACTGTGGCTGGAGTCAAGGCCTGTGAAGAGGTTAGGAGGGTAAGAGACATCAGACCACAAACACCCTAGCAGATGATGATAGGAAGTTCAGTTGTTAGGATTCTGCAATGGTTACTATTGGCTTCACAACAAAACTTAGTGATTTAAGAAAGAAATATTTTTTTCCACAATTTTTGTTAATGACGGTATCTGTGAATCAGCTTCTGGCTCAGAGTCTCATATGTTATAGCAATTGGAATGTTGGCTGGGGCTGCCGTCATCTGAAGTCCCGACTGTGTCCGTAGGGTCTGCTGTCCATGTGCTTCACCCATGTGGCTGCTGGCTGGCTGGAGCTCCCACTTTCTCACCCCATGGGCTTTTTCAAAACCTGCTTGGGTATTCTCACGACATGGTAGCTAATGTTCCCCAGAGCAAGTGATTCAAGACCCAGCAAGAAGAAGATGCTGTAACATTTATGACCTTGTTTCCAAATTTCATGCTGTTATTTGTTTTATTCTTAGAAGTGATTCACTGAGTCTAGCCCAGACTCAAAAAGAAAGGAATTAGTTTCAACCTCTGAAAAGAAGACAGGTTGAAAACATAATTTAAAATGCCATCACAAATATGTAAAGTATTTAAGAAGGGCTATGATATGATCATGTTTACATTTATAAATAGTTGATCCTGCTGTTCTGTGCATAACCAATTTGAGTAGACTCAGAAGGGTCATGGGTAGCAGGAGGTAAGTTACTGTAAAAACCCAAATACATATATAAGAGAACGTTAAATTAAGCAGAGGCAGACAATGTGGGGATAATATCTCAGAGGTACATTGATAAGATATTGTGATGGAATAGTTATGTGGGAAGACAGGTGGAGTTTTCAAGGATGACTCTAAAAAGGGTAACTTTTTAAATTCAGAGTTGATGAATGTATACTCCCCAAAAGCAAGTGATGGAGCCTAAAGTGAACTGAAGCAGTGTTGGGAGGGAGGTGAGGCTCTGTGGGAGGTGTTTAAATACTGAGAGCTCCACCCTCACAAATGGATTTATCCTGTGGCCAGTCTACTATTGTATTTTGGAAGGATGTAATTTGTTTCAGTTTCACAGGCTCATTGTCAAGAAGAATTTACTTCAGAATGAATCTTGCCTTGGGTCTCAACCATATCTTATTTAGATGAAACTTTGGGCTTTGGAGTTTTGCAGTGGTGCTAGAATGAGCTAAGACTTTGGACCTCTTGGAATGAAATGAAAGGATTTTGCATATGAGAAGAACATACTTTTTTTGAGGGAAGAGGTGAAATTTTATGACTTAAATATATCCTCCTAAAAGCATGTGTTGGAAACTTAATTCCTGATGCAACAGTGTTGAAAAGTAGGACCTAATGGGAGTTACTTAGTTCATGAGGACCTCACTCTCAAAACTAAATTAATACCAATTATAAAAGGGTGTGAGACTATAAATTCAATCTCTTTTTTGCTTTTCTGCCTTCCCCCGTGGAATGATGGACCAGGAAGGCCCATATCATATGCAGCCCCTCAGCCATTGATGTCCCAGCTTCCAGAACTATAAGAAATAAGTCTCTGTCCTTTATAACTTACTCATTCTCAGTCTGTTATATCAGCCCAAAACAAACTGAGATAATTGATAATGCCATTGTCTATAGTGGAAAACTTCAGAAGATAAGCAGCTTTGGGACAACATGGAGGAAGTGACAGGGTGGGAAGGTCATGAATGCAGAGGGCTATGACGTATGTTGGTGCCCTGAATCAGTTTGTCTGGCCTGTATAACTGGAGCAGTACAGGTGCGTGAATAGAAAGAGGAAGTAACTTTGCACAGGCTCTAATATAGCAAAGAGAAATTGTATTTAAAACAAAGAGAAAGTTAGAGCACTTCACTTCCAAAGAGAATTGGAAGTGGGTCCCTCTCATGAGTGAGAAGAGAGAGAGAGAGAGAGAGAGAGAGAGAGAGAGAGACGGAAGGGCAGTGTAGAGGTATAAATATCCCCCCATTTGTTTGAAATGTGTGTGACTCTGCCATTGGTCACTCTGCACCTGTGACACTCTTTTCCCTTTCTATTGGTCATCGACTAGGTAGATTACCTCATACCCACATTCATTTCCCTTTTGGGGGAGTTTTTTTGAGTGTATTTAGAGTTGAATGCCCCTGTGGGCCCTGGAGACTTATTCAGCAGGCCAGGCTTTCCTCCCACACCTCTTGAAGTCCCTTTCTCTGTCCCTTTCAATGTATTTCAGTTAAATAAAAAAAAAAAAAAGGTTTCATGTTGAAAGGACCAAAGTAATGCCGTTTTGTTAACAGACTCCATTTTACAGGTCACTGTGTAATTTGCTGTGTAATGCTAGTTTTGCAAATTTTGGTTCCTTGCTTCAGTTCCCCTGACCACCCCCACTGTTGAACAATACCTGCCCCTTCCTGATTAGCGACCACCCACCCATTTCTGGCACCACCCAGGTATCGAATCAGCAAGTGACAAGACACCTGGACTCATCCTTACTCCACCCTCCCCTTATCCCATTCCCCCTTCCCAATTTCCTTTCTGTACTCTATAAGAATACCTCAGCCCAACCCCTCAGGGTTGCTCAGATAGATCCACCATTTTGACGGAGCTGAAGGCCCGAGCTTAAGCTTGTAATAAACTTCACCCTTTGTTTTTGCATCGCCTGGTATGAGTTTCTTCTGGGGGGACTCCGAAATTTGGGTACTACAGTGTGAGTTGCAGGTCAAAAAAAAAAATTGTAATATAGAAAAGCTTAGTAATACAAGTTTGTGAGTCTGAGTATAGGTGACAAAGGGATAGTTTTGCATGAGAACGTATAACCATGATTAGAGAACTAGAAGAGGAAAAGTCCTAGAATCGAGCATGAATAGTAGATGGGCATAATTTTTAGATATGAAGCCACACATAGACTTAGAGACTATCCACTCATTTACCCACCTTCCTGTGAAACCAACACTGGACACTGAGGACTTGCACATGCTAAATGGTCCACAGCAGTGAGACCTCAGGTCCCCCAGTCGCCACATGTCCTGACTTAATGGAATATGCAGATTACAAAATTTGAAATATAAATATAGTGTAAAATGTATTAGAATGGAGGTCAGTAGAAGTTATCATTTGAACAAATAGAGGGTATTTTTGTAGTTTCTGTCTGGGGCAGGGTTTGAACCCTCCACCTTTGGCATATGGGGCTGGTGCCCTACTCCTTTGAGCCACAGGTGCTGCCCAATAGAGGGGGTTTTTAATCACACTTTAGTTCTCAGAAAAAAAAGTTCTGGAGAATATAAAGAGACATTGGAGTTCATGTAGGATATTGAGGTGGGAGACAGAGACCTGTAGATACTGTAGTGAGAATTGATTGTTTCAGGTGCCCTTTATTCTTCTGGACATTGGGAAACAACACTTTCTATATGATGGTTCTAGTGAAGGCTGGCAGTCCTTGCATCCTGCCAGTATAATTCACAGGGGCAGGCACCTGAACTGTGGCTCCAAAATCAGAATAACTGCCCAGAGGCTTCAGCCTGCACTAGAGGTAGAGGAAAGAGATTCTCTGGAGGAAAAGAAAAGAAATCCAATCAGGAGATCCTGTCTCTCATTGTGTAAGAAAATGGAGCCTTCTCGTGTAACATAGGAGGAGAAGACATCAAAGTAGGGAGATGGGAAGGAGGGGAGAAGGGCAGGAATATGTTGAGTATGTTATCAACTCAAATTTCATCAAGACCAAAAAATTACCATGATTTTGGTGAGTACTTATTGGTAATAGTGGATGAGAAGTTTGATCCTATTGAAATTCTTAACACTAGTAAATCATTTAGACTAAAAGGGGTAAAAAAAATCACATGTAGATACATAGGTAGGTAGAGAGATGTGGATGTGCACGTATAGTGAATTTAGCAAAACAGGGAGAGTAGTAGTGATATTGTAAAGAGAATTTGTGTTTATTTGTAAGGTGCAAAAATCACCTCAATTATTGGTGGTGAATTTGAGGAGAGAAGCAGAGTTTGGATGGGTCATAAAGTCCAAGGTGAAGAGTGTCGTATTCTATTCAGAAGAGAGTTATTTGAGTACATGTAAATGCTGATTATTACTCTTCAATATAGGAAGTAATTGAAGAGTTTAGAGTATTCAGGGAAGGTAACAAGGGTTTTCCTTTGAAAGGAAGAGAGAATTAATTCCCACACCGGTTAATTATAGGGAAGAAGGAATATAGGAGACAGGAAAATTGACGGGTTTGTCAAGGATGAAATCCTGTCCAAAACATAACAAATGAGCATATTTTTTATCCTGCATTTTATAGCCTAAAACAAATCTTTAGATTTAACAGTGGCCTATTTAAAGTTAGAGCTTATTCCTGGGTGCTCTGCTTCCTAGTTCTGATTCCATTTCATGCTCCTTGTTAGGGTAACACTGTAGGATTGTAGCTTCATATACAGATGCACCCTTATTGTCAGCTTTTTCCCTGTGCCATTTTTCTTCCAATAAAGGATATAGATGTTAACTCGATCCATCTGGTCAGTCTTTCTTTTTAACAACTTGTGTGTGTGTTTATGTTTGTATTTGTATACATACATAAAATGGGCATGAACTCTCTCTCACATACATACATTACTTTAAACTTGTGAAACCAAAGTTTCTTATAAAAAAACTAGCTGCTTATAAAAGTTAAATATTTCATACCCTCTCTGAAATGGCACCCCATTTTTTACACTCTCTCTGAAATGGTATAGCGTTCGTGACAATTTCCTTTGCTGCACAATTAATCACATTTGATAAGTATTTTGAGTAAATTGGTCAGTGAAATGCTGTTTTTAACCGATGTTGTGATTGTAAAGTAAGGGAGATGCTATCTAAATTTGTTTACAAAGTATGGATGGAAAGTCATTTACTTTGGAATGTACAGGTGATGTTTTTTAAAAGTAAAAGATATTTAAAATAAATCCCTGGGAAAGTGAACTGGCTAGAAAAAATTGAGAGAAATTGTGGGGTAACATTAAGGTACACCAGATACTGTCAATCATTAATCTTGCCTTATTCTATTCTTTACTTCTATTACTTATTCTACTTCTTTACTTCTAGTACTCAGACTCTCACAATATTATAATTATGTAACCCCTAATCTATGGAAAACTTCAATGAAAGTCTAATTTCTGCCTGTCTTCCAACGATAAGATTTCATTTGCACTCCAAAAATAAGATTGTTAGCATTCATATTTCTTCCCTTTAAATAAAATTTTCTTCCTTTTCCTTTCTTTCTTTCTTTCTTTCTTTTTTTTAGACAGAGTCTACCTTTGCTGCCCAGGCTAGAGTTCTGTGGTGTCACAGCTCACAGCAACCAGAAACTCCTGGGCTCAAGTGATCCTCTTGCCTCAGACTCCCAAGAAGCTGGGACTATAGGCACTCACCACAACACCTGGCTATTTATTTGAGATGGGAATCTCGCTCTTGCTCAGGCTGGCTTTGAACTCTTGAACTCAAGCTATCCACTCTCCTTGGCCTCCCAGAGTGCTGGTATTACAGGTGTGAGCCATGTTCCCAGCTCAAAACAATTCTTCCTTTATCTTTTCTTTTAATCTCAATATCAAATTATTGCTAGGGAATTAAATTATCAATTATTTTAATTTTTCCATGCACTTTCTCCTCCTCTAAATTTTGTTAATAGTTGGATCATCTTTGCCCTTCCCACTCTCTGTGCAGAGAAGTTTTGTAAGGTCTCACTTAAAAGAGCCAGCAACAACAACAAAAAAAAGACACAATAACACATCAGATAAGTCACAATGAAGTTTTAAAATATATTACAGACATTTTAAGCACTGTTACAAGAAAAAATATTTTAAGATGAGGAAACATTTTAAAAGATGATATACATGAATTATAAACAGAAAAATCATTATAACAAACTAGAAAAAATGGAATATCAAACTCTAGTATTACTATTTCATTAAAAAAATAAATAAAGATAGAACTTTTTTCTGAAGTCATTCTGTGAAGTCCTGTAATTCTGTAGGGACTGAAATAGCATCTTCTGCTTGATTCAAACAGGCCAATGAGAAGGGCACCTATGGGTTGGAACTTTTTGATTACAGATAAAAAGAGAAAGACTGAGGCAGTCGGGGAGCACAGCCATTTGAAATTCTTCTATGCCTTCAGCTCCCAGCCAGTGAATAAAGCCCTTCCTCTTATAACCATGGTGACTGGGCCTCATCTTCCTGCAATAGTATCAAGGTGATAGTTACTTCATAGAAGAATAAAAGAGGAGAAGAATTCCTTCCTTCTCAGTGTTTTGAAATAGTTTCTGTAACATAGTACGAGCCCTTCTTTGAAGGTTTAGTAGAATTCTGGTGGAAAACTATCTAGTCCAGGATTGCTTTGTTGTTGTCATTGAATACTTTTTCCAATTTTGGTGCTTGATATTTGGCTGATTGAGAGTTCTAATTCTTTCTGATTAAGTCTAAGGAGATGCTGTGATTCCAGACATTAGTCCATTTCTTTCCCATTTTCAAATTTCTGGACATAGAGATTTTTGTAGCCATCAATTATGCTCTTTTATATCTCTGTGATATCTGTTTATTATTTTCCTTTTTTGTTTCTGATTGAGGTTATTAGAGACTTTACTTTTCTGTTTCTAGTATCTGGCCAAAAGTTCATTGATTTTATTTATCTTTTCAATGAGCCAACTTTTTGTTTTGCTTATCTTCAGAATGTTTCTTTTGTTCTCAAGTTCATTTAATTCTGACTTTTAAAAAGGGAAGAAGAAATATAATTTATATACCCACACCCCTAAGATAAAATATACTTACCCATGAATCACTGATGTGACTCTTGCTTTTGAGAATCAGTGGGAATTGTTAGGGTGAAAGAGATGTTAAGGTGGACTTCATGCCATCTGTATATGATAAGGTGGTCTTCATGCCATCTGTATATGATAAGGTGGTCTTCATACCATCTGTATATGATAAGGTGGTCTTCATACCATCTGTATATGATAAGGTGGACTTCATACCATCTGTATATGTTAAGGTGGTCTTCATATCATCTGTATATGATAAGGTGGTCTTCATGCCATCTATATATGATAAGGTGGTCTTCATACCATCTGTATATGATAAGGTGGTCTTCATACCATCTGTATATGATAAGGTGGACTTCATACCGTCTGTATATGATAAGGTGGTCTTCATATCATCTGTATATGATAAGGTGGTCTTCATACCATCTGTATATGATAAGGTGGACTTCATACCATCTGTATATGTTAAGGTAGTCTTCATATCATCTGTATATGTTAAGGTGGTCTTCATGCCATCTGTATATGATAAGGTGGTCTTCATACCATCTGTATATGATAAGGTGGTCTTCATACCATCTGTATATGATAAGGTGGTCTTTATACCATCTGTATATGATAAAGTGGTCTTCATCTGTATATGATAAGGTGGACTTCATACCATCTGTATATGATAAGGTGGTCTTCATACCATCTGTATATAATAAGGTGGTCTTCATACCATCTGTATGTGATATGGAAATGTTAAAAGAGCAAGTTGGACTTCACTTTACTGTTCACTTCCTTTCTGTTACCTTCAAAACTGGTTTCTCTTGCTCGCCCTCCCATTGTATAACTGTGAATGCAACCCTCACCTGTATGTAGCCCCCCTCCCTACATTTCCTTAGTTAGATTGTACCTGCTTTGTTAAGGAAAAATTGCTAATTGCTCTCCTGATTATAGCATTGTGTGAACTAACTGCCCTACCTTCATGATTGCTTTTAACTGCTGTTTTCACTCTTGTAACCATGCTTGCTTGCCACCCTCCCTGGAAAATTTTGCCTTATAAAAGCCAGAGTCTCAGACAACTCAGGGCGGCTCTCAGAAACCCCAAGTTGGGACACTGAGGCAGTTGCTGGCTGGCTCTTCAATAAAAGGACTCCTCTTTAAATTAAAAAAAAAAAAAAAAAGGAAGGAAGAAAGAAAACAACAGCATGTCAGGCAGGCTGTGATTCGTGACTGTATTTTCTTGTTATTAGACCACAAAGTTTCAGTTATTCTTATTCCTTACTGTTATTATGTTCTCAATGTTGTGGCAACTGAAGTTCGTCAAGTGAGTCTCCCCGTAGAACGGCGGAGCCACCGGGACCAAGCCTGTGACTTCTGACGGGCTGCCCAATTTCTCTTACCATTAGTGCCTTTGTCTGCAAATGGGAATAACGATTCTTCAAAGGAATTTTTGATGAATAAGTGACTAATATATAAGAAAATCATGTAATCAATTTTCTGACACATAACAGCAATAAGTAAATAATAATTTCTTTCTCTCTTCAGGGTTTCAACCTAACAGAATGACCCAACTTGGGGCTGTTGACAATAATTCTTAATCATGCCAATACAATATTTGAGTACACCTTCTTCTAGATTCCTCTAAGATACGTGGAATCTCAAAATGATGAAAGCATTACTGCTTAGAGACCTTAAAGACTTAACCTTTTTTTTATTGTTATTTTTATTTTTTTGCAGGTTTTGGCCAGGGCCGGGTTTGAACTCACCACCTCTGGTATATGGAGCCAGCACCCTACTCCTTTGAGCTACAGGTGCCACCCAAGACATAACCTTTAAGAGAATATAAACCTTACTTTTCATGCAACAAATATCAAAATCAAAAGATTTTCAATTTGGAAGGTACTTTGGATACTCTGTAGCTCAACCTTCCACGCAATGTCAAGACTCCACCCAGGGTCATTTTGGATATTTCCATGCAAGGAATTCATTTGCCTACTTTAGTCTTTTATTAGACATTTGACATTTTTAGTTAATATTAATGCTATTGTTATTTTAAAAGAAGCATGCAGTTGGCTTAGGAAAACCACAAGTGAAAACCTCTTTTCCTCTGTAGTGGGAAGGGAGCTTACATTTTTACCATAGTCCTTTTATTTAACCCTTGCTGGGCTGTTTGGAATCTGTGCCACACACTGGTGCTTCAGAGAAACTGAGTAAAATGTCAATTTCTTTGACTTTTTCCATTCTGTAATTACAATCCCTTCATTTTTCTAAAAGCTGCCGTTGCTCTGGACCCTGCTATAAAGGAAAAGTAGACTTTCTCCATCAAAGATGTCTATGTCCTAATCACTAAAACTTGTGTGTTACCATACCTAGACAAAGGGGCTTTAGATATGTGATAGAAGTTAAGGACTTTGAGATGGGAAGATTTTTATTCTGGATTATCTGTGTAGGCTTAGTCTACAGCCCTGCCAACACCTTGACATTAGCCAGGGAAGTCATGTCAGATTTACAACCTACGGAACTGTAAGATGATAACATTGTCATTGTTCTGATCCACTGCACTTTGGGAAATGTGTCACTGTAGAAATAGAAAGTTCACACATCTGGCACTGGTCCTTCCAGCAAGATGGCTGCAGGTTTAAAAGGAGCTGACCCCAGGTTGAAGAGTCTCAGGGCTGCTACAGGGACACAGGTTGCTGTCTTCTTTTACAAGTGAACCCCAAGAGTTCAGATTTCTTTTGTTCATTCTATTCTTTTTCAATTAATTATCAATGCCTTCAAATATTTGATTATCAATTTTATGTGGAATGTACCATTGTTTTATGGCAGAATTACCCATAAATTTAAATTTAAGATGTTTTTCATTAACATTGAATAAAAAAATCCTTTGGACAAATATTTTTCCTCATTTTGTTCTTTGATACATCACACACTATGTCTAATCAGTTGTATAAAGGCACAATAAAATTTGAAGTCAATCAAGATTCCCTCACTAAGACTTCTTTTCCAGGCTAAATTTTATCTTTTTCCATATGTTGTTGCTTACATGGTATGATGGGCAGATAAACCAACACTTATAGAGACTTCTTGTGTATATTTAACTGGAAGAACATTCTGCGTATGTCTAGAAAATAACCAGTTTATCCAAAACACTACACATTATCTCATATGAGATCATATCAATTAAGATTAGAATTGGATGGCTGGGTATGGTGATTTATACCTGTAATCCTAGCACTCTGAAAATCTGAGACAGGAGGATTCCTTGATCTTAGGAGTTCAAGACTAGCCTGTGCAAGACTGAGAACCCCATGTCTACTAAAAATAGAAAAACTAGCCAGGTGTCATGGTGGGTGACGCTATTTGGGAGGCTGAGGCAGAAGGATTGCTTGAGCCCAGGAGTTTGTGTGAACTATGATGCCATTGCACTCTAGCCTTGGCAATGAGTAAGACTCTGTCTCCAAAACAAATGAAAAACCAAAAAAAACCCAAAAAGAATAGAGGTGTGTGATGCTTTATGACACTGAAAACAGTTACACCAGATTAGTCCTCAGTTCAGGTTTTGTGAAGCATACTTTTGATAAACTAAATGAAATGAATTACATTTTCTAATTTTACTAATTTTAGTCTCTCCTTAGTAAGTGTCTTAATGTCTTAGAATTTGGACAATAGCAATAACAAATTATAGTTACAATAGCTACTATTAATTGAAGCCCATAAATTGCTAGACCCTGGGTAAGGTCTCATTCTTATATATGTATTACCTCATTTATTTGGTACAGCAGTTTTGAAAATTTCTGGAATCATTTGCATTTTTAAAAATTATGCCATATTGTCTTATTTTTTACATAAAAATCTCTTGGGGAAGAGAACCCCCATTTAACAAATGGTGCTGAGAGAACTGGATAGTCACAAATAAAGAATAAAATGGACCCCCACCTCTCACAAGTTACAAAAATTAATTCACATGGATAAAAGATTTAAATTTAAAACATGAAA
Source organism: Arctocebus calabarensis (assembly GCA_963573935.1). Taxonomy (NCBI): domain Eukaryota; kingdom Metazoa; phylum Chordata; class Mammalia; order Primates; family Lorisidae; genus Arctocebus; species Arctocebus calabarensis. The sequence goes on along the minus strand of CAUYON010151026.1, from coordinate 12,948 downwards.
TGATAAAAACTCTAGAGAAGGCTTGGTATCCATAGCTCAGTGAGTAGGGCACTGGCCACATATATTGAAGCTGGTGGGTTCCAGCCTGGCCCAGGCCTGCTAAATGACAATAACAACTGCAATCAAAAAGTAGTGAGGCATTGTGGCGGTAGCCTGTAGTCCCAGATACTGTGGAGGCTGAGGCAAGAGAATGGCTTAAGCCCAAGAGTTTGAGGTTGCTGTGAGCTGTGATGCCACAGAACTCTACAGAGGGCAACATAGTGAGACTCTGTCTCAACAACAGTAACAACAACAACAACAACAACAAAAAAAAAAAACAGAGAAAGAGATAAGTATGGGAAAGTCTCTTAATGATATCAGATTTGGGGAAAAAATTCTTGAAGAAGACCCACTTGGCAATTGCAGCAACACCTAAAATAAATAAATGGGAACTGATCAAGTTAGAAAGCTTCTGCACAGCTAAGGACACAACCAACAAATAGAAACATTGAGAATGGGAGAAGATATTCACATGTTATAAACTGGACAAAGAACTAGTGACCAGACTATGCAAAAACTCAAGCAAATCAACAAGAAAGAGCAAACAATCCCATCAATCAAGGGCAAGTGACGTGACCAGAACATTTTCCCAAGGAGACCAACAAATTGCCAACAAACACATGAAAAAATGCTCATTGTCCAATATCATCAGAGAAATTCAAATCAAAACCACCTTGAGATATCATCAAACCTCAGTACAAGGAGCCCACCTCATATAGCCGCAAAGCTGCTGGCATGGGTGCAGAGACAAGGGAACACTTTTATCCTGCTGGTGGGATGACAAACTAGTATAGCCTTTGTGGAAAGAAGTAGGGAGACTTCTCAAAGAATGAAAAGTAGACCTCCCATCCGATCCTCTAATCCCATTACTAGGTAACTTACCCCCCACCCCCGCAAAATCATTTTACCACAATGACATTTGCACTAGAATGTTATAGCAGCTCAATTCACAATTGTCAAGATGTGGAAATAACCTGGGACCCATCAGCCCATGAATGGATGAATAAACTATGGTATATGTATATCATGGAATGCTATTAAGTCATAAAAAGATGGAGAATTTACATCTTTTGTATTAATCTGGATGGAGCTGAAAAATGTTCTCCTAAGCATTTCAAGATTGGAAAAGCAAATATCCCATGGACTCAAAACTAATATGAAAGTAGTAGATAAACAACTACAGGCCAACTGGAGAGAAAAACCCAAGTAAATGCAAGGAAGGGGCAGGGAGAGGGGTAGAGGGGTCAGGAAGGGGTTAAAGGGAATAAAGGGGGAGGGGTCATGTGGCACAATTCATAGCTGAGTGAAGAACTCAACTACAACTCAGAATTTGGACTTTGCTTAAATAATATGACCTAATAGGTTCTACCCTCGTATTAACTCAAACTAAAAATAAGTAAGCAAATAAAAATCTCTGTATAAAGAACATACTATATAAAACATGTAATAATGAATGCTTAATTAAACATTCAGTTTTGATCAGAATAGAATCTAGTTTCAAGACAGAAATAGATAAATCTCAAAAATGAAAGACAATTTTGAAACACTGGGAGTTTATTATTTTTACAATGGTTTTGTTAAGCTCTATGGGCCGAAATCTACAAGTTGTGAGGAACACAACACTTCTCAATGAATTTACTGTTTTCATTTCAAACATAGTAACAGGCATTGCAATGTGTTTTCCCCAAAGGCAAGGATTTAAAGGCAATTTCTCTGTAGGCCACGTTTCTCCCACAAAGAGAAACCCAGGTGTCACTGATTCTCTTCATTGCTTTCAACATTTGATCAGTCTCCTTTCAACAAAAGAAGATTGGGGCCTTGAATAGGCCATCTCACTCAGAGCAGCTCTTCAGAGAGAACAGAGAACACTCCATTTGTTTTTTAAAGAAAAGCTGTTATCTAAATTCTGATCTGGCTCCTTCAAGCTGCAGCCCGCCCGGGAGGTGTTTGATAGACTGGATATTACTGGGTTGACCATTTTTTCTCCTCTGTCACACCTGTATTTGTAAACGGTACTGCACGGTGACTGATGTTGCCAAAGGTGAATGATAAGCAGAGATTAGAGAGAGAAATGAAAGGATAGTATGTTGGAAGAGGGAAGAGATAGGACCTTGGCCGTTCTACCAGAGCTCCTGCTTTGTGAGCGATCCATCACTACCAATTACCAGGGAGGTAGGATGAGATGGACACAAAAACCCGGTTAAGACAGAGTGCTCAGAATGTCACAGGGATTCACAATCAGCAAGAGGGGAAGAGTTTTCCTGTCGCAGCTACTGAAGTCTCTCTGGTTGGTACAAGATTATACTGGATGATAAGGATGTTCGCCAACAAACTCCTCTCTGCTCGTGAAGTGTGTTAATGTGGCAACAATAATAATATGTCTCTGATGAGACAAATCATGCCAGATTGTTTTTAAAAAGTAAAGTTCTTCAAAACAATTCCCTTTCCTCTTCATTCCTTTGTCAACACTCATTAACGATGAAAACCGGTTTCTATTTGCCAAGTCCTGGCCAAGTGTAATTCTCAAGACCCAATACCCTTACATAAAAAAACAAACAACAGCAAAAAAAAAAAAACACTTAAACACTCCCCAGTTAGTTCTTTTTCCCTGCCAGAAGCTCTGGTGCCTTTTACTTTTTCTATATTCCTTTTTAATTTCTAATAAAAATCCTGTCTTACCTCTGATCTGTGGTCTGTGGGTTCAATCCCAAGACCAAGGACCTACTGAAGAGTGAAATTCCAGTATCAATAACATTTCTCCTTGGGATATAACACTAGATGTTGTTTATAAAATGATTACTATGACTCATAGTGAATATATGAGGTAGATCTTTTTCATTCTCATGTCTCAAAAAGTGTAGGCTGCTCAAAGTCAGACGGCTAACAACTCTGAAAATAAAATTCCCGGCAAATCTGACCCCCAAATCCACTTTCTTAACTGTTTAGTGATGCAGCTTTCCCAAACTGAATGGCTGTGAGCTTAAAACTGAAAGTACATAAGGAGATTTAGAAATATTTCTTTCTATTGTTGAAAAATGTTATTCTGAGAGATGTACTTCCAAAGCTGCCTTTGTTATGATTATTTGATCCTTAAGAAAAGACTTGGGAAATTAGAGTGTCTAGTGCAACTAGATATTTTCTAGTTTTCAAATAAAAAGCTATTTGGACGTGCTTTCGACCTTTCATAAAGCTGTGCTAAACTCAAGCTTTTGTGCATGGCACAACGCCACCAGATCAAATGAAAACATGGACAAGATGTAGATTTCCATTAATTATTAATTATTCAGAACATTTTCTCAGTGCAGGTGCTCATTTCTCCAATTCAACTTCAGTGCCTGTGAGGAATGTCACGGCAGAGAGCTGAAGATGGAGGGACGCAGTGTGTGGAGGTCATGTTCTTCCTGTGTGCTGCTACGAGGCTGTTCAACATTTAATAATATTCAGCATAAGAAACTTATATGAGCCTAGTATAACAGAACTGATTAGAGATCAGGGGACTGCTGTCAATTTTTCTAACTTCAACAAGTGTCCATATGGTATAACAGAGTAAATCAGACTGGCTCTTCAAAGTTTTGTCTTTACATTCTTTAATCATATAAAAATTCCCCCAAACATTAACTTAAAAACTTCTTGGTAGAAGGTTTCAAGAAGCCTAGAGTATTTGGGGCAGTACACAGTTAAAAGAGGGATTTTACCTAACAAATGCAATCATTCTGTATGAACTCCAAGCAATAAAAATAAATAAATAAATGCTAAAATAAAAAGAAAAAAGAAAAGAAAAGAAAAAGAAGCCTGACGTAAGCCTGGCATAGATTAGAACTGAGGTGGTAAGGTTTAGAGAAGGGAGTGATTTTGGACAGGGGCAAAGGCCAACATTAAAGGAGTTAATAAATGTGAATGATAAAATTTAGTTCTCCAGATGCAGCTTTTTCCTTCTTAAAAAATTATTTTGCTTGTTTATATCATAAAAATAAGATTACCTAGCCCTAATAAGTAACAATATTTCTATTTAAAAATAGTTTGTTTGGGGTGGTGCCTATGGCTCAAAGGAGTAGGGCGCCAGCCCTACTCGCCAGAGGTGGTGGGTTCAAATCCAGCCCCAGCCAGACACTGCAAAAAAAAAAAAAGTTTGTTTAAGTAGTAAACTATAATTTTCTGTAAATAATTTGAAAGAAATTTCAGTGATAACACACATATAATTTGCCTACCTGAGCTATGGATAGATTACAATGAAAAAGAAAATTTGAAAAAAAAAACAATAAAAGAGCAGTATCTCATCCAGATGAGTCGTTCATGTCAATTTTCTTTTGCCTTTTGGCAAATGCTTCTCATTGGCTTCAGCTATAGAGTCATTTTCTCTGGCTGCAACAGCTCTTGAACAGCTGAAGATGCTGCGTGACTCTAAACACTAATAGCAACCTTAAAATAAATCACTTTTACTCCATGTAATAAAGCAAAGCCATTTTACTAATGGCTCACAAAGAGGGTAAGAACATGACATAAATGGTAGTCTAAATTGAATATAGTGAGCACAATTAGTTCTGAGGATGTCATTGTTAATGCTTATAGAAGCTCTTCAACAGATTGGAATATCTGCTTTTTTAAAAAATGTTCAAAACGGTTGTTTTTAAGTGGCTTAATTTAAATTGTAGAACCTATAATGTTTGTGCCCCCAAAGTCATAGTTCACAATAACGATCTTTTTGTTTACATGTCCCTTGTCTTCTGCATTTTCTAAAGATGGCTCTGAATAGATCCTTTCATTTGGGAGCCATTATTGATTACAAAATAAAAATCCAGAAGACGCACACATACACCCGAAAACCAATTCCACAAGCCCAGACAATGCCTGGCGGAGTATAAATGACATCCTTGAAATTGCTTATGCACGCAGACATAAAAGTGCACTTAGTAGATGTAATTAGACTTTTACAACAGTCTAATTAAAGTGCACATCCATCATATATACCGTCTGCACTGCTGAGAATTGCATAAATCAGTCTGAAGCAAAGCGGGCAGCAAGCTGCTCCTTCCTCCCGACCTTGTCACTAGCTGCAGACAAGCAACAGCCAATGGGAGAAAAGAATCTTTCACACCGGAAAGTGACAAAAGATATATTTCCTGTTCTCAGTACTTCTCAGCTCAGACCCAAACATCCATAAGTGTATTGTAATTACTGTCCCTTATTTCACTGGAACTGAAATTTAGGCTGTGATGTGAATCAACACCATTATTTTCCTCTTTAGAGAAAAGAGAAAGATGATGTTTCTTAAGATGATGAAGAGGGGGCATGCTGAGAAGGTGTTCATGATGGAAAAACTAATAAAAAATGGTAACTTCCATCAAAATCATGGTCGGCCCTTATATTGTGGCACGATTTCCCTATAGTTTAAATAAAAGGAAAAGAAAGACTTTAGTATTCGTGCTTTTTAATCATTAAGGTCTCAATTTTATTCAAATGTTGGAGATTGAAAAGCAATGCTTCCTCACAAGGAAAACTGGCATATTGGTAGGTAACTTAAGACAATTGTTCATCAGACAATAAATTAGCCCTATGAGCTTGCTGTCAGGCTGCTGAGTTACAGTCTCAAGGTGCCCCGTGTCTAGAACTTATGAAACAAAAGCAAGGGACACTTGAGGGTCAAGGGACGATACACACATTACTTTCTCCAGGAAATTTCAAAAGCTGTCACCATTGTAGGGAGTTATTGAAAAACAGAAGATGCAGAGTTCGGACTTTCCTTGTGGACGGTCAAACATGAATCTTTTCTCTCATGAGAAAAACAGAAAATAAACAAAAAACAAATTTGGTCTTTCAAATCAGTAACGGAGTGAGAAGCATCCACAGGAAAGTGAACATTGAAAGGGCCGCACCTCTCACTCCAGGGAAAACCGTCCCTTGGCCACCACTGGGGGAGAAATAAGGACTCTTTCTTCTCATTGACTTTTTATTATTCTTAACTTCTATGAAAACCTTATTTTTGTACATTTTTTATGGGGTATATGTAATATTTTGATACAGGCATACAATGTGTAATGATGAAATCCAGGTAACCAGGATATTCATTGCCTCAAACACTCAACCCTCCTTTGTGTTAAGAACATTTCAGTTTCACTGCTGTGATTATCTTGACGTATTCAACAAATTATTGTTAACTATGGTCCCCCTTCCATGCTGCCAAACACTGATTCACGGAGGTGATCCACTTTGTTAAAATTCCAGGAGTATTCCTCGTCACACCTGCTTCATACATTTGTTAAGATGCCCCCAAAGATGATGTCTCAATGCTCTCCTTTGAGTGAACCTCTGAAGAAAGTCAATTCAAGGTCAAAGTAGCACTAGACATGGTGGTTGCTCCAGTGACTTCTCCAGACTTTTAGCTACTGGCCTCTTCAGTGTCTGTGGATGGAAGGGACGCCCAGGCATGACCAAACATTAGCAGGAAAACTCTAGGAAAGACTAGGATTCCCTCAGGAGCTGCAGTGCACGTCTTCATTTCTGCGTTCAGGGATGGGAAAACACAGGGAAAACAAAATGTCAGAAATCACAGAGCTCTGCGAACTTCTTCACTTAAACTCTTGAAATTCGTTCCCGACTCAGCCAAGAAATCAGAAGTTTTTGATCTTCATTTTTTCCTACTCTGTGTTATGCAGTTGGGAGTGAAATGCTAAAGGTACAAGCAACCAAGAAGACACCAATTCGGTGGAAATTCAACGCTCGGTGCCTTGTGCATGCTCTTCAGATGGGAGCTTCATGGCGATGCTTCACATTGTGAAACACAAAACCCCATAAACGCTCTCGTGACTGAAGGTGTTTCACAGAGACATACGCCTAATCCAAACATGTAAGGAAATTTTTTTTTGATAATTTTTGTTCTTATAGTCTTCGCTCAAGTGTAGTGATGCCATGTCAGATTGCCAGCTATTTTTAAAATTTTGTTTGGCCTTATTATTATAGACACTTTCACACTGAAAAATCTTAAATTTTATCTGTGTCCATGTTTACCATGCAAATCTTAAAACTTCTGGCACAGAATTTAGAGATTATTCTTGAATATGTCTTATAATGGAGTTATTCATGAGGAAATCATAAGAAGCACTCCTAGTGAGAACAAACTGAAGAGGCTGCCAATTTCAGTAATTCTTCTCTGCGGAAAGCAAGCATAAAATCAGGCAAAATATGCCCAACATGGTATTTCAGGACACTAAAACTGACCAAAATTAGAAAATAAATTGAAAAGCATTTATCCTGGAAAAACCTAGTCTGAGGTTCTCTTGCTGGGCTGATCTATCACCCCACCCCAACACTAGTTCACAAGGGTAAATTTTTGGGGGGGAGAGGCACAGTTTTGGGGTGGGGCTAAGTTTGAACCCGCCACCTCCAGCATATGGGGCCGGCACCCTACTCCTTTGAGCCACAGATGCCACCCACAAGGGTAAATTTTTAAGGCAATCAAATTGGAACTGGCTGAAAACATAGCCCCTTTTGTTTCAGAGATGGAAAATTTAATCCAGAGTTAGAGCTATGTAAAACTATGGCTTTGCTAACAACAAGTGGCAGATTTAGTGGCAGGCAGGAAGCATTACGTTTGTGGTCCTGGTTAAGGGAGAAATTGACTAGCTGAGTATTTAACATGGAGATTCTGAAAACTTGGGGACCCATGGAAGGCACTAGAAATGCCCCAGCCTCACTGCCAAGCACAGTAGTGGAAAGGCTGGGTTCTCACGGGGAGTGAGGGCAAGGGAGCATTTTGGACAGCATGCAGAGCTGTGTCCCCGCCATGAGCTGTCCAGTGGGCAGAGGGAAGCAGCCAGCTCCACGTGTCTGAGTGCAGCCTCTGCCCACAGCAGTCACTGATGCCTGAACCATGCACAGGGCTGACCCTGGGAGACCCAGACTGAAGATAAGAAAAAAGCCAAGCAGAGACATCGGTGGCAGTCCATTGAGAGAAATGGAAACAAACATGATTTGGGGTTCTTAAAATATTTTCTAAATTTGCAGCTTTCACAGGAAAACAATGTCACATGTGTGAAGAAACAGGAAATTCTTACCAGTATTAAGAATAAAATGCAGTCAACTTATCCTGATTCAAAATGGATTTAAAAGTGAGATTTAAGTCAGGTATGGTGGCTCACACCTGTAATGCTAGAACTCCGGCAGGTGGAGACAGGTGGATTACCTGAGCTCACGAGTTTGAGACCAGCCTGAGCAAGAGGTAGGCCCTGTCTCTTAAAAACAACAAATTATATATATATAGCCAGGGGTTGTGGTGGGCACCTGTAGTCCCAGCTACTCAGGGAGGCTGAGGCAGGAGAATCACTTGAGCCCAGGAGTTTGAGGTCGCTGTAAGCTATGACATCACAGCATTCTACCCGGGGCAACAGATTGAGACTCTGTCTCAAAAAAAAAAAAAAGAATTGGATAAATTCTTAACTATACTAACCACTGATCAAAGAAAAAGGAGAAAGCAATAATTACAAAAATCAAGAACAAAAGAGGGCATCTCCTAATCCTCATGGTAACTGTGTGAAGTCAGATATCATTATTCCTATTTTACATGTTAGAAACCGAGTTTTAGAGCTATCAAATAAATTACCCAAACTACTGCTAAATTAGAAAGAAATAATGGGGGGAAGAGGACAAATATTATAAGTTTGCTACTATCCCAAGCACTAGAAATAGAAAGAGTAAGAGCAAAAACATTACTGTTCTCATGGAACTTACATTCTAGTCAAAGAAACACGGAAAAAAGCATCAATTAACTTTCTCTCTCTCTCTCTCTGTTCTACTTTTTCAAGTGCAGCAGATTAAAAACTAATAAGTGTCATAAAAATAAATGAAGTAGAATGACATGTACCGGGGTTTGAATGACAAATGCACGGGCAATTCAAAGTGGTCAGGAGCAGCCTGACCCAGGCATTGAAGCAAAGACTGGAAGGGAGTGAGCATGTGATTCCTGATCTTGGGAGGAGAAAGACGTTTCCAGCAGTGCCTAAAGCAAATTGGACTTGTTCTTGGATACTTGAAGGAGAAAGAAGACCCCTGAAGACAGAGTGCAGCTATAGAAAATGAAAGTTAAGAAGAAATGGTGTTGAAGAGCAATGGGAGGAGTTGGTGGTGTCCAGTCTTGCAGGCTAGAGGAAGGTGTTAGGAAACCAATAAGCAACCTGACTTAGGTTTGAGTAGAATGAGTCCGAGTCCCCACTGAATGGCCGGCAGAATCCCACATGGGTGGGATTGCATGTCAAGAGGGTAATTTAGGAAGTCATCTGCAAAGTTATTCCACAGTTAGTGGAGAGATCATCATGGCAGCAGCGAAGTCATGAGCAAAGGTCTGGGTGAGAATTTCAAAGGGCTTTCTGACAGATTGAATAAAGAATATGAAAGAAAAGTGCCAGCCAGGAGACGCACAAGGATTTTGCTCTAAGAAATTGGTGTAATGGAGTTGCCCATCACTGAGGTAAGTCAGATGCTCGGAAGAGCCAACCTGGGGAGAGGGAAATTCAGAACATGGCCTTGGAGATGTGCAGTTTGGGTGTCTATTACATATCCAGGTGGAAATAAGAAAGTATTTTGAATGCAGAGTTTAGGAGAGTAATCTCTTAAATATATACACTTAGTAACTGTGCGCGTACGAATAGTATTTAAGGACATTTGACTAAATACATTTATGAAGATCGTGATGAGTAGAACAAATACATCTCATCCAAAAGGGACAGACAGACAAGGAGTGATTGACAGAGATACTGAGAAGCAAAGGCCACACAGGTGTGAGGAAAACGAAGACAAATGACATCTGTTGGGGCATAACAAACTGTGGGAAATCTTATTGACTTAAAAGCAAACACACACATGTATTGTTCATGGTTTAGTGGGTTGACGAGTTGGGCTGGACTCCACAGGGATGACCTGTCTCCACTCCACGTAGAATCATTTGAACTCTTTCTGGAAAGGGCAGCATGGCTGAGCGACTGTTCCTAGGGTCTTCCATCTTTGCAGAGACCGGCTTGTTTCTGTGCCCGGGGAGGAGGGAGATTTCCAACACCGAGGGAATAAACGCTGGGATGTTTCTTGCGGCATCTGTTCAGAGCTCACACCACACCACTCCCACCACAAGCTATTGGTCAAAGCTGAGCACCAAGACAGTTCAGAGCAAAAGACTGAAACCCAAACTGTTTTGTAGAGAGCTACAGAAAAATAGTGACAATTCTTTGCAACCTACCCCAGAAAGTGGAAGAAATGGCAAACAGTCCAATGTTATGTCAGGTAAGATGAAGGTGAAGAATGGACAGTGCAGTTATAAAATTAAGAGCTCAGCCAAAATTCTGTATGAAGAGAATTAAACCATGAGAAGTGAACAAAGACTGTGTTCAATTATTTAATGTGTGTTGGTAATGCAGATCACGTGAGAACCTTCACAGCTTAGAGCAAATGCCCTGCACAACCAAGGGCGTTTCATGACATTCTTAACACAACCAAGGGCGTTTCATGACATTCTTAAAACAATGATATTCACATTTGTACAGGATTTAGTGTTTGACCCCCTCTGGTTCCTTTATCAATTCACCAGGTAGCAATTTTCTATTTTTCCAGAGAAAGAATATTATCGAGAACTATATTTTTAAACAACTCAAGGGCAATACCATGACAACTAATGTCTTATGCTACAAAATGGAAAGCTTAATGTAATTTAAAAAAAATAAGTGCTCGATACCCTCTATACATGTATTAAAAAGGAGGGCTTAAAAGTTTAAAACTACAATATAAAATATTTGAATGTATAAAATTGCATTCTTTCTTTAAATTTAAAAATGTGCTTGCATATGACCTGAAGAGCAGCAAGAAGTTCTTGTGAAAGAATACTCAGTAATTTATTTCCATTAAGGTAAAAGAGAAAGAAAATGCTTTCAACACTATTTTTAAACAGAGTGAAGTTTAGTGTATATTAATGAGGGACTCTTAAATGGCTACAAGTAAGAAAACTATATTCTTCCTTACATTGGGGATGGCCAGAGGCAAATAATATTTCGATATAAGACTCGTTTGTAGAGTTTTTCCTAAATTACCCTCCTAACACGCAATCCTACCCATGTGGGATTCTGCCACCCATTCAGTGGAGGACTCGGCCTCATTCTATTCAAATTAAGTCAGGCTGCTTACCAGTCTCCTTAACATCCTCCACTAGTCTGCGAGGCTGGGCACCATCAACTCCCTCTCCTAACTCTTCAACACCTTATCTTCTTAACTTTTATTTTCTACAGCTGTACTCTGTCTTCAGGGTTCTTCTTTCTCCTACGCATTCCATTCAAATGTAAATACCAAAAGATAGCTATTGAGGTTGGGTGTGGTGACTCACGCATGCAGTTTTAGCACTCTGGGAGGCAGAGGCAGGTGGATCTCCTGAGCTCAGAAGTTCAAGACCATCCTGAGCCAGAGCAAGATCCTGTCTCTACGGAAAATAGAAAAAAATCTAGTTATAGATTTTTATAGAATTATATTGGGGACCATAGTCCCAACCACTCAGGAGGCTGAGGCATAAGGATTATTTAAGCCCAAATACTTGAGTTTTCTGTGGCTATGATGCCATGGCACTCTACTCAGGGTGACAGAGTGAGACTCCGTCTCAAAAAAAAAAAGAAAGAAAAGAAAAAGAAAAAAGAAGAAAAAGATGGGTACTATGTATAAGTTGAGAAAAACAATCATTATTAAATCATTAACTTGTTTTAAATTATATAGTTAATATTTGAAATTATATAATACTGACTTTAGTATTAAACAATGAAGATAATAAAATAACTTTTAAAAATCCCACTATCACCAGATAATCAGTGATAACATTTTAGTTAAATCACTTAAAACATATTTCCATTCAAATGTAAAGCATATGTAATAGTTACATATATATAGTATATATAGTTAAAAAATAAAATTTTTTTTCTGTAATAACTTGGATTTTTCATTCCCAAGTTGTATCTTGAACATGCAGTCATTATATATTGCAATATACTTTCACTTATTTGGTATATAATACATTATTTTAATCTGCTATTGTTTGTTGTGCTTTTTGAATTTGATTTTTATTTGTTATTTTTCATTTTTTAAATAATAGAATAATAAGCATTTTGCATATAACTCTTTATATGATACTGAGACCTCTTACAAGAATAAACTTCTACATCTGTGATAAAATATGCTCAAGTCTTTAAGTGCTGCCAATTTGCTATTATTTTTATTTCCAAAAATAATATGATAACATATTTCACTAAATTCAAGACAATATTTGATTTTATAATGCATAAAAATTTAACCTATGTCAAGTTCATTTAAATGTATTGTTTTCTCCTGAGGTGTTTGATTTTCCTTTTGACTTACCTTGAAAATATAAAGTATTTTATTCTGATAGAGTAATTCTGAAAATCATTTTTTCAGCCCTTTCTTTGGTTTTTAGTTTGGCTGTATTTTTCTAAAAAGGAGCTTTTGGAAATCCTATTATTTTCAGTCTTCTGTGCCCCTTCTACTAAGCACTGGTCTCTCATCTTCGTTCTTGACACTGTGCAAGGTCAGGGCTGGCCCGCCCCACTCCCCTTCTGTGCTGGTTGGTTGGTACGCATCTTCCCACCTTCTCATTCTGAGGTTGGCAGAAATGATAGAAAACACCATCCAAAAATCTGGGTGAAATTCAAGCAGAATAAATGCGCAGAAAACCATAGAAACTCATACCTAGGTATACCAGAGCCATACTACTAAGAAAGTCTCCAATGCAATCAGTGAAAACATATATATATAATCCTTTTACAGAAATAATGATAGAATGGCTAATTTCTTTTTTTTTTAAACAACTTTTTTTCTTTTCTTTTCTTTCTTTCTTTTTTTTTTTTTTTTTTTTTTGCAGTTTTGGCCAGGGCTGGG
>CAUYON010151023.1:0-13107 GCA_963573935.1 Arctocebus calabarensis | reverse complement strand
GTGCAATCACAGGGCACGATTCATATACATTCAGAAATATTTTGATCATACTGTTACAGATATCCTTCATGGCATTTCCTTGATCACTATATAAAGACATTAATACTCTACCTTTAATAAGTTTCGCCAGTACCCTGCTTTTAATTATAACTTTAGATTTGCTAAATGTACAGACAGAAAATTTAAAATGTGGCAGCACCTATAACTCAGTTGGTAGGATGCCAGCCACATATACCCAGCCTGGCGAGTTCAAACCCAGCCCAGGCCAGCTAAACGACAATAACAACTGCAAACAAAAAAAAAAAAAAAAATGACCGGGCATTATGGTGCGTGCCTGTAATCCCAGCTACTTAAGAGGCTAAGGCAAGAGAATCGCTTAAGGCCAAGAGTTTGAGGTTGCTGTGAACTGTGACGCCACAGCACTCTACCAAGGGCAACGTAGTGAGATTATCTCAAAAAAAAAAAAAAAGAAAAAGAAAAGAAAATTTAAAACGTATAAAATGGTTTCAAAGACAGGAAATACGAAAAAGCAAGAGAGGCTTTAAAAGAAGCTAATGCTCAGAGCAATCTGAAAGGGAACAGACAAATCAAACCTGATCTATTTTCTTTAAGGAAAGAGACAGATACTTCAGCTAGAAAGGACACTATCAGCCTGATAGTAAAATGTTTGTGTGTTGTGCAATCAAAATGTCTAAGTGTTTACAAAAAGGTGACATGATATGCCATCTTGACTTGTAAACAACCGTTTCTGCTTTACTCAAAAAAGGACATGAGAGGCCGATGTGGTGGCTCATACTTATAATCCTAGCGCTTTGGGAGGTGAAGACAGGAGATGCTTTGAGGCCAGGAGTTTGGAACTACCCTGAGCAACATAGGGAGCCCCTGTCTCTATTTTTTTTTTTTTTTTTTGAGACAGAGCCCCAAGCTGTCACCCTGGATAGAGTGCTATGGCATTACAGCTCACAGCAACCTCCAATTCCTGGGCTCAAGCGAGTCTCCTGCCTCTGCCTCCGCCTCCGCCTCCCAAGTAGCTGGGACTACAGGTGCCCGCCACAACGCCCGGCCATTTTTTGGTTGCAGCCGTCATTGTTGTTTTGTTTGGCGGGCCCAGACTGGATTCGAACCTGCCAGCTCAGGTGTACGTGGCTGGCACCTTAGCTGCTTTAGCCACAGGCGCCGAGCCAGCCCCTGTCTCTATACAAATTAGAAACATTAGCCAGGTGGGGTGGCTGGTGGTGTGTGCCGGCGGTCTTGGCTACTTGGGAATCTGAGGCTGGAGAACCACATCAGCCTAGAAGTTAGAGAATGCAGTGAGCTCTGATGAAGCCACTGCACTAATATCTAAGGCAACAGAGAAAGACCCTGGTTCAAGAAAAAAAAGAAAGAAAAGAATGAAAAATGAAAAAAATATATATAAACTTATAAACGCATGTCCTTAGCACAATTAGTAATTATCTCTAATTCTAATTTGTTAATTTTTATAATTTTCATCATACATATAAAGTATACCAAAGCTTTTAAATGTTGGCCCCCTAAATTGGAACACCGCAAATGTGTTAAGAGGAAAACAATGTTAGGGATCCATTTGTGATGGTGCAAATCAATGTCTCTAAAGAGAGCAGTCCAGACTATGGGTTATTCTTGGTATCAAACAGAAAAGCAGTCTTTGTTATCATCACCATAGCAAAAAGCAGCGTAAAGTAAAAACACTGCTAAAAGTGAACAGAATTCGTGAACTCTTTGACCTAGTTTGAGTTGAGAAATAAAGTATATCTCTCTGCCCCTCAGTTTATAATCCACTCAAATATTTGGGCCAAGTCTGTAGAGCTGGATTTCTTTGAATGGCTGGTCAATTGCTAGGGACTGATCTTTACAAAAGGCATATGAAGTCTTATCTTCTACAGGTCAATACATCTTCTCTAAGGTCCCCAAACATCCCTAACTCTAATCAGTAATTGTCATTAAAAGCTCTCATTATGTGAAGTAAGTGCAATTAGAGTATCTTGCTCTCACAGGGTGTACCATACCAAGAAGGCTGGAAGGCTTCATAAATTGTGCCAATTCACGCTCCTTCTGTCTACTATGCAATCTGCTGTGAGTGAGGAGAATTATATTCATTCATAAAGCCCACTGGCCCTTACAAAATTAGCCTAAACAACTAACTATGGTTATTTCAGGGACTCCCTATTTCATTATGTGTCTCAGAAATAAAAGAGATAAAGTTTGCCATCAATAACACTAAACATATCTGCTGAATCCCACAGATTCCAAGACATTAATAATTCAAAATCTTGTGGGAATTTTGTCATGGTGGAGATACGACTTGTCTGCAAACGGAGCTCAGGGGATGCTCAGTATGATCTATTCTTCTATATAAGCACAACTGCTGCATTCATCATGGCATGCAGAAGTACACAGGACCCTGTTTTATCTCCACGATTTTAGAAATTTGTGAATCTATATTATAAAGTCATTATGCATAAAATAATACATTCCCATTCTCACATTAATATGTTCCTATCATGTCATTATAGCTTATAGATAAAAAGAACTGGCAAATGTATTTTATCTCCTCCATCTCTTAAACACATATGTCATAACTCAAAAAACATTGAGATTGAATGAACAGAGGCAGAAAAGAAGGAAAAATACTTTGGCCCTCTCCCTATTGGGAAAAATATATGTGTATATGTGTGTGTGGCTCCGAATATGTGTATGTGTGTGTATGTATGTTTATGTATGCTGATGTGTATGCATACGCACACACAAATACACACATTCCTATTACCCTCAGATTTACTGAAAAATAGGAAATTAGCAATATCAATTATGTTACTCACTGTTGCCATGAAGGTTACTTTAACAAAAATATTCACTAATATTTTCCCCAAAAAGTTCCTTTAGAGACCAGCCAGAGTCTCAATGCTTGATACAAGATTTTGAACAATTCTCAATACTAAAGCCAGAATAATCTTTTTAAAACTTAAAGCTAGGGAGGCGCCTGTGGCTCAAAGGAGTAGGGCACTGGCCCCATGTGCCGGAGGTGGCAGGTTCAAACCCATCCCCAGCCAAAAAAAAAAAAAAAACAGCCAATAAATAAATAAATAAAGCTAAATTAAAAAAAAAAAAAAAAACACCTCAAAGCTAATAATGTTATTCCCCTGTGGAAATTCTTCCCCATTTCCTTAGAATAAAGCCCTAATTTCTCCCAACAAAGTCCAGAGACTTCAGGCTTTGATCTCCCATGATCTAAATACTCCTGTCTACCCCAGCCTCACCTCAAACCTTTTTCCTCTTCATTATCTGATGTCCTTCTTTCAGTTCTTTGAAAACATCCTGGGCAATCCTGCCTCGGGGCCTTTGAACATGGTGTTCTCTCTTCTGAAACGTTCTCCACTCCACAAATTTCCACCACTGTTCAGATCTGAGCTTACATGTAAAAGCCAAGTCAGAGGAGACTTCCCTGAACCCCTCTCTCCACCAAAACCAAAAAACAATGAAAACTAATCAGAATAGGTGATAACTATTAAATGTTACTGTGTTAGGCACCATGTGTCACTCTTTACCTGATTTTGGTTTTCACCACAACCCCATGAATTATTAGCTTTATTATCTCCATTTACAGATGTGAAAATGAGTTCCAGAAAGATTAAGAAATATATGCCAGAACAGGCAGCTTGTAAATGATAGAGAAGAAACCCATTACATTCTCTTTTCATATCTTACACAGGTACTGTTTTGTTAACACCTTTCACATAATCAGCAGCTTGATGTTTGCCTTCAATACCAGAATGTGACCTCCACAAAGGCAAAAACTCTGTCCAGCCTGTTCACTATGGAATAAGCACCATACTGGCGCCAGGAACACAGAGGTAAGCAAATGTTTCTGGTTCAGAGAATGAACACATGGTACAGTGAATACTTTCTGGAAAACACAGAGCAAAGAAAGACTAACTTAAAAGCATGTATGATACATTGCTACCTATCCAATTAAAGCAATGAATTTGGAAATTTGAAATAGGCATACATTCTCATTAGGTACTATGTGCAGTCTAGTCAAGTCTATAGTAAATATAATCTGAATATGAAATATATGACATGATGTTTAGGGGAAGGTAATGTAGCATACACATCTAACTACACTGACACCTACTAGTAAGAGTAATTATTCAGGGCATCTTTTGAAAATTCAGTTCTCTATAGCTTTCAGAATAGGCTTGATGGCAACTAACTTCAATTTCAAACTAGAAACACATTTTTTATTGGAAGGCAAAACCATTTCCAAGACCCATAAAAGGTCTACCCCAATGAACATAGCTAATCCTTGGATCTAAGCAGCCAGTAGCATTCCCTATTATTTCAGGAAATCTAACCACAGTGATTGCAAATTCTCTTGAATATAAGGCCAATTTCATTGACTTTGGGGACTGGTCAAGGTCAGCTGTGGATTTCAAATTCTCACAATCCACAGTCATAAACATGAATGTCCTACTTCATTAAATCTTTTATCTACTGGTGCTGCCAAGTGAAGAACAAAATAAATAGGTATTGTTTCAGATTCTTCCTTTCTGCGGCATGCAGCAGCTGGCCACGAAAAGATTTTCAAGGAGTGTAAATATTATGCTTTAAATCATAAATTATAAAGGCCAAGACAAAAGTCTATAACACGACTTTTAGCAATACTGTGTACTGGTTTAGGGAGGCTGCAGAGCCCAAACAAATGCTCACACAGGGAATATGAACCAGGTGAACAAGTGAGAATAGGTAAAACCTGGGAAAAGATGCAAATACATCTTCCTGCTAAGTCCATTTTTCTTATCTATGGATCACATTTCTCTATATTCTTACCAGTACAGAATGACTAATATATACTTTAAAAATCCCATGTCTTACCAAGACATAAGCTAACTTTTTTCAGCTATCAGAAATGTGTACAGAGCATATTGTTCTCCAAATCAACATTTCTACTTCTTCCATGCAGCCTTCCTTGATCATTTGCATCTTCCCTCCTAAATCTTTGAACTCTCATTCCATGTTACCATGTCATCCATCCCTCCACTCATGATTTCCAGTCAAAATGCAGTTTCTACCGTCTTATATTCCATATTACACGTACGTAAAGTAGAAGTTCTTCCAGGCAGGTTTTTCATTTGATTACAATCTGTAACAAGCACTACCACCTCCCTTCTGCCAATCCCACCATCCCTAGTACTTTTCAAACTTGATGCATGTAATTGAACAGTCTCTTCACAAATAAAAGAACAACGCTTCCCATGAGTGGAGTCAGGTGCTCCAACATACACTAATATCAGAAACACTCTTTATGTTAAAATATAATAACTTAAATGAAAACCAAAACAAGTATATACATATTGCACAGATGAATATCTTCCTAGAGGAGTGTAACTACTTTGACTATTCAATATTTTAATGTATTTTCTATCCCCTGAGTCCCCTGGCCCCCTCCCCTCCACTTGTAGACAACTACATACATCATTTGTTTTTCTTTGCTCAGTTTGGACTTTATAGACTTAACATTCATAAAAATCAAAAACATGTCCTTATAAAAGTGAGCAAAGCTAGCTTTTAAATTCAAGACACTGATCATTCTTCTTTTTCTTACATATGCTATGCACCATGAATTATTCTCATTATAGGACACAAGGTTCCCTCACACACCCATACACCTTCATCCTTCCAACATTAGTTATTCCTTCTCTCTGGCTTAGACAGATAATACCAAGGTTGCTTAATCATGTCTATATGAAGAGGATGAATAAGGTAACTAAATTCTGATATCATTTGACATTTTGTTACCCAACTGAATCACTTTGCTTGGACCAATCTTTTGACTACAAAAGGGGCCCTTTATGTTAACTTTTACATAAAGGGATAACTAATTACCAAAATAATTCAAAGGGCTCACACCATGAAAAGAAACCCAGATAGCAGTGGAAAAGCCTATTTCAGTAAAAGGAGCATACTTAAATAAAAATTACCCTTCCAGTAATGGATATTTTACCAAAAGTTCTAAACAAAGTAAATTATTTTGTACATTATTGTGTGGAAGTCAAAGGCTCATAAAAGTACAAAAGGTTGATAGTTTTAGATCACATTACTCTAAATAAAGAAGAAATTGTTGCTGACATCACCTTAAATGTGCTGCATATTGACTTGTTTTTAAAGAATTACAGTGTGTGGCATAAGTCAAAATCAAATTCAGTTCAATCAGTGGCAGCATATTTTTTAAAAATAAAAACACATTAAGATACAAATATATGAGAAGGCCTCTTCTCAACTTTACTCCTTTATGTACCAATTTTTAAATTCCTGCTTATTTCCAAGCAAAAAATATGTACATCAGTAAAATTGTGGGATTTATGTATATATTCATAAAAACAGTCATTTCACATACACACCAATTCCTGACCACTACTTCCTCAAAAATGTGCTGTAAAAAAAAAAAGAAGGGAGGGACTGGCCCCTTTAGAAATTCAGTACTAAATGTTTAAACCTATAAAAGGAAAAGTCACCAAGATTTAAACATAAATAACAAAAGGAAAGGAGAAAAGAAACAAGAGAATTAAGTCAAACACTGTGTTAACTGAATTCAGACTTTGGGATTTTATAGGGCATTAATCTAATACATGCTAAATTAGATTTTCAAATTCCATAATATTTGATTTCTTTTCTAAAACTAGTTTACCTTAAATCCCATAAGTTTTTCTTTCAAAGATACACTACAATTCTAAGTGGGATTTCTATTCAACTAGGAGCTGTGTTGTTGTTGTGTTAAGTATTTATGAATCATATTTATTTTAACCTCCCCAAACATTAGCTTTGACTTTAATGAAGTTAAGACTCATGTAAGAACTAAAAGATGGCTTACTATAGATTAAATAATACTCATTCTAAATCAGTGCCACTTGCACGCTATTTGTCAACTAAAATAAAGTCAGAAAAGTTTTCAAACATGTAGGAATTCCTTTCAACTGAACAAAACACCAACACCAAAGTCATCCAGAAATTTCAGGGTAAGATAGGTTTGCTTTAGAAACTTACCTCTAATAATATATACAATTAATCACAGATAACTTTCCCATTGTCTGTTGTGGGGATCAAATCCTTCACTTTGAAGAAACCATAACTATTTTGATAAGTTGCAGTCTGTACAGGATTTTTAGCAGCTGGAGAGCTTGAAGTTTCCCTTCACACCCTGGGTAAGGGGGCAGCTCATTAATATCCTTCCTGAACTTCAAGGCACAGAGTGAGATCATCCACACATAACCCCGTTGTATCTAGTCTACTTATGCTGAAGAAGCGCTGAAACATTAAGCCTATGGGTTGTTCAACAGCTAATAAAAGATTATAACAGGATGTCCAGGCAGTCATTTTACAATGAGTAAATATGACAGGGCTTCAAAACAAGAGAACAGAAGAACCACCTTTAAGAATTCTCTGGAGTATGATTTAACAATATAAAACAAGAGAGGAAACTAAAGCTGAAAGAAAAAGCTGGACAAAGCAATAACAAAAGAAGTTGTTTACTCTGTGCGGAGACTCTGGGGACCAGAAGTTTAAGACGCGGAGTTGTAAGGCACAGTTAGCTCCTCAGGCAGCTGGATTTGTACAATGTCACAAGTGTTCAAAGCGTTATTGAGGCAGCATTGGTATTTTCTGCAACATCATGTAATCAGTACACAATAACTCTTAAGGCCATCCTGAGCCTTCGGAAAATATGTGGATGTGTGTGTGCCTAGACCAATGACTGAGGAGGCAAAAAATATTTCATTCTGTACAAAACAAATAAATAAAACTCTTTACATAAATCAGTGTCCTACAATGTGTGACATTTATTTTAGCAATACAATATCAATTAGGATACAAGGAAAATCCATGTGAAAAAAGGTAATAATCATATACACTTTCATGTGTAGACAAACAGAATGAATGTTTGCTATCTGTTAGCTTAAATACTCAGTTATTTTTCTAGAAAAAGACACAGAGAAGTAGTGTCAAAAAGATTCTTCATCACAAAAGAAGTCAAGGAGAAAAATCAAAATCAAGGAAATTAAAATCAAGGAAACCAGAAACACCAAAGGAGAGTCTATGCTACATCTACATCTTACCAACAGTGGAACATTTGTTATTGTTAAAAAAAAAAAAAGCAGACAAGCCTTGGAGGAATGATCAGGAAGTCCTTTAATTTGATATAATAAGAAAAAGACTTATGGACCACAGCATGCTGGGTTTATACTTCAGGAAAAAAAATCTCTGGGTGATATCAAAAGATAGGAGATTAACAAGTTGTTTTGCAAAGGCTGTCTAGATAGAGAAACAAAAGACGTGTTCATCCTAAAGAAAGGAGAAATGGAGGGAGGGAGGGAGAAACGGGCACAGGAGGAAAAGTGAGACCTTGCCTGTGACACAGTATCACAAACCAGTGACTATCAAGACTCTCAAAGCTGAAGAGGTTTTGTTCTAGCTGAGTCCTGGAAGATGGTTTGTTTATTCTACAGACACTGCGCTCGCACTGGGAGCCAGGCACTGAGTAAGCAGCAGGACTCCTGGAGTGGAAAAGGAGACAGGACCCTGTCCTCTCAGAGCTTCCACTGTACAGAGGAGTGACAGGCAACAGAGAAATGAACAAGATTAACTGCTGGTAATGGTAACTTGGCTGTGAAGAAAATAAGACAGGCTAATGTGACAGAAAGTACTGGCGAGGCATTCAAGGAAGGCCACGTGGGCTGGCCCTGAGTGTCAATCTAGTGAAGATCAGAGCATAGAATGCAGAGAGAGGGGACGGATAGTGTAAAGGCCCGGGGAGAAAACAGGCATGGCTTGCGCTGAGCAGACAGTCTTTGTTGCTGCTCTGTGCTAAGCGCGGCAGACACAGTATAAAATGCGCTACAGAGGTAGGGTGGGCTAGACAAGGAGTCTTGGGATAAGGAGTCTTGATTTTATCCTAAGGGTAACAGGAAGACAACAGAGGTTTAAATCTGGGAAAGAATTGGGAGAGTGTATGATGACACAATGTACGATTTATATTCTAAATAATACAATAAAAAGATTATTGTAGCCAACACATGGAGTCAGAACATTTGGGGGGTTAGAGCAGAAGCCAGGGACCAATTAGGGAGAAAGTGCAGAACAGGTGAGAGTTAATGGCATCTTGGATTTGAACAGTGGCAGTGACGATGAAGAGAAGTTAATAAACTCAAGTTGCATATTGAAGTAGTTACAACAGGGCTCTCTGATGAATTAGACATAGAGAGGGGGAGTGACGAACACTCTTAAATCCGAGTAATGGGTAGAGGCCATTACTAAAATAAGAAATACTGCAGGAGAAGCAGTTTAAAGATGAGGACATAAAGACATCTATTTTGCACATGGTAAACTTGAAATGCCTATTAGATATTCAAGAGGAAACATAAAATATGCATTTTGATATGTAAGTCTGGCATTTGGGGGAGAGGTCTGAGCTGAAGATGCTCAATTTGATAGCACAAACATTCTGATGTTACATAAAACTGTGGGAAGGGATGAATTTTCCTATGGGAGCTAGCACAAACACAGAAAAAGCCAGGACCCCAGAACAAGCACTGTGATGCTCTAATATTTAGATGTTACACAGAGCAAAGAACCCATGTAGGAAACTGAGAAGGAGTAATGAGTGAAGTAGACGGAGAAAGCGGTAACACGCTAGGTTAATGAAGAGGAAAACAAGTTACAAGGAGTGGGTGACCAATTGTGTCTAGTACTGCCAATTATTTTGAGTAAGACTAAGTCAAAGAAGTTCCCACTGGATTTGGAAGATAAAAGTCACTGGTGATCTTAACAAGAGTAGAATCAAGTGCTGAGTGGAGTGCTAGGGAGATGCTAAACTTAGAGTAAATTAGCGGTGGGGAGAGGGTACTAGTAGAAATAAAAATAGGGGTCAGTTGGCAGGGTGGCTCATGCTTGTAATCCCAGCACTTTGGGACGTTCAAGGCTGGAGAGTCCCTTGAGGCCAGGAGTTTGAGATCAACCTGGACAATATAGCAAGACCCTGTCTCTATAAATAATTTTAAAAATTAGCCAGGCATGGGGCAGCACCTGTGGCTCAAAAGAGTAGGGCACTGGCCCCATACACTGGAGGTGGTAGGTTCAAACCTCGCCCTGGCCAAAACCTGCAAAAAAAAAAAAAAAAATTTGCCAGGCATGGTAGTACATGCCTATAGTCCTAGTTACTTGGAAGGCTAAGGAGAGAGAATCCCTAGAGTCCAGGAGTTCTAAATCATAGTGAGCTACTATAGTGCCCCTGCATTGCAGCCTGGGGGACAGAGAAAAGCTCTACTTCTTAAAAAATAAAATTAAATTAAAAAAAATAAAATTGGGACAATTACTTCAAATTTTGCTTGGAAAAAGAAGAGTGAAATACAGTAGTGGCTAGAGTGGAACTTGGGAGTTGTCTCTAGAATGTGAACCAGAAGAGGTTCACAGTCAATGCTATTTTGGTTTCTAGGTTTCAGTACAAATATCTGGTATAGAAAGCAAGTGCCTGAGTTATTTACTGAGTCACTGACATGATAAACACTGAAATAGGTTTTGAACATCTTCTAGAGATGAGATACGTGTGGTAGGAAGTGGACTAGAACTAAGGATATACGGGCTCACAATTTCAACACTTGAGCTCTTCCTAGGTAATAGAACCCTAATCCTAGACTTGTGGAATTTTCCCACAAGTTTTTTGATCCCATAAAAATTGCATAAAACATACGTTGATATTTAGGGAATATCTACTTACACATAAAAGTGTAAAGAAAGCAATAAGAAAAATACCCCCCCCCCAAAAAAAACAAAGAAAAACTGAAGGTATCGATAAAAGAAAAAAAAGAAAACCCTGCAAACACTGAGTGAGCCCAAGACTCAGAAGCTTTTTTGAGTAAATAAACAGCCAGGAGCTTCAGCAGCCACAGTTATTTGGCTCTGACTCTTAGAGACATAAGCTACAGTGGCAGCAGACGATAATAGTCTTCTAGCTGGAAAGACCTTTCCTGTTCTAAATCTCCTCACTGACGCTGGCTGCTGTTCCCTTAGTAACCATGAGCACCCCACAGTCCTCCCATCCCCTCTGTGCTCTATGCCCACCACCCAGCCCCCAAATTATGGTCACTGTCTGGCTTGATTCATCTTCTGGATGATGATGGATGATTTAATTACAGAAATAAAAGTAAGGATGAGATTCAAGGAGAGAAGCCAAATATGAACAAAAGGGTAGAGACAGAGCCCTCTTACTGTGGTCCCTTATTAATAAGCTCTGTATTTCCCCGGGCCCAGGAGACCTGCTTGCACTTTTGGTGGGAGAAGGAATGAAGAAAACGAGGGAAGGCGATATTTACTGCATGCCACTTACGTGGCAATAATTCTGTTTAGGTTTTTCATATTTTTCCACATTTGTTCCTGAACAATCCTGAATTGCCTACGGATGAGGAAACGGGGACCAAAAAGAGACAAAAGTTTTGTCCAAACTCACACAAGAACTGATGTGAAAAGCCAAATCTGTGCTCCTCTAACTACCATTCTCTTCCCAATATAAAAAACTGTGGATTACATATACTTACTATATATATTTAAATGAGCAGAAGTTATGTGAAAATAAGTCATATAATATATGAGTGTAGGCTCAGCGTCTGTCTCAGTGAGGAGGGCGTCAACCACATACACCGAGGCTGGTGGGTTCGAGCTGGGCCTGGGCCTGTTAAACAACGATAACAACTGCAACCAACAAATAGCCAGGTATTGTGGCGGGTACCTGTAGTCCCAGCTACTCTGGAGGCTGAGGCAAGAGAATTGCTTAAGCCTAGGAGTTTGAGGTTGCTGTGAGGTATGATGCTACAACACTCTACCAAGGCTGACATAGGGAAACTCTGTCTCAAAAGAAAAAAAAAAAAAAATATATATATATATATACATATACACATATGTATGTGTATGTATATATATATGAATGAGTGTAACTTACTTGTACTTGGGGTGCTTTGAGTTAGTACAGTTGCAAAAGGTCTACTAAGCTAAATATTGCATCACAGTAAACTTTATGATATACTTTTTAAAAACCAGGTTAAAAGATAGTAACTAGGTATTACATAGATCTGTTTAGAAGGAATAAAAATTTACATCTACACAATCACCTCAAAATACAGACACACACACACACACACACAAAATTATCTTCCAACCTAACTGAGAGTGCATTGCATGGTCCCTCGTTAGTGGAGAACAGCATCTAGAAACCAAGATCAGGTACTGCGGTGAAACTGTATATCTGTTTAGAATGGAATAAAAATTTACATCTATACAATCTCAGGCATTCTTTTAGGCATTTCTGTGGACACAGGCAAGAAGGATACACACAGAGAGAGCTATTTTATTTATTTTATGTCTACCTATGTACTTTTTTTTTTTTTTTATTAAATCATAGCTGTGTACATTGATGTAATCATGGGGTACAATGTGCTGGTATCACATACAATCTGAAATAGTTTCATCAAACTGGTTAACATAGCTTTCATGTCATTTTCTTAGGTATTGTGTTAAGACATTTATATTCTACATTTAGTAAGTTTCACCTTGTACCCTTCTACGACGCATCATAGGTGTGATCCCACCCATTACCCTCCTTCAACCCATCCTCTCCCTTCCCCTCCCTTGTCCCTTTCCCCATATTTTTGCGCTAGAATTGGATTATAGCCTTCGCATGAAAGCTATAGATTGGTTTCATAGTAGGGCTGAGTACATTAGATACTTTTTCTTCCATTCTTGAGATACTTTGCTAAGAAGAATATGTTCCAGCTCCATCTATGTAAACATGAAAGAGGTAAAGTCTCCATCTTTCTTTAAGGCTGCATAATATTCCATGATGTACATATTTGTATCAGAATGTTTATTGCAGCACAATTCATAATTGCTGAGTCATGGAAGAAGCCCAAGTGCCCATTGACCCACGAATGGATGTACCTATGTACTTTTAAATTATGGGATCATTCTGATACTTCCAATTTCAAACCAGTATCACAGGACTTATTCTAGTCTTCATCCTTTCCATATTTGTAATTTCCTTCTACA
>CAUYON010151022.1:0-11069 GCA_963573935.1 Arctocebus calabarensis | reverse complement strand
CTTGCCCCTCTGTCACACCCAGTCTCTGGTAACCCTGCAGGGCTGTGGTCCAGTTCCCTCCAATGAGCAGATGCTCTAGAGGTTTGCGCCTGCCTAGGTCACATGGGGCTCTGTGGCTCCTCAGCCAGTCCACCAGTTATGTCGGTGTGGCGAGGGGGGAGGTAAGGCCTGACAACCTGTGTACTTGATGGGGGCTGGGGCGATTCCCTCAGTTCTAGCCCTGTCCCTGATTGATGTAAAGTAGATGAAAAAGCTGATGAAACAGAACAAGTTCGCAGAATTTCTGCCCTGTGGAAGAGACACTGGGCTGCTTGTAGTCCTGACTCAGTCTGTGAGCTTCAGCCCTTTGTCTCAGCTTTCATCCCCTGAGGGCCAGGTATGGCCGAAATTTAGCAAAGCTTTGGTCCACTTCGGCCAGCCACCTTTCGGCTTACTCTCCTCTCACCGCTCCTGAGCCGGGAGAACAGCACAGACCAGCGCAGCCCGCGCCCTGTCCACACCCCTCAAAAAAGTATTCAAGAATGTGGACTCCATGGGTGACAGACCTCCAGACCTCAGGGTGAGAGTCGAGGGGAGTGCTGGGAGTTCCAACTTGCAGGTAGAGAATATATACAGTTTTATACAGCTTTATGCCTGGCAGGAGAGTGCTGTGGCACAGGGGAAGGAGATCTGGTTTTTAGAGGGTCTCTCCCGTGGGGTAGAGTGGGAGGACATCTGAACTCTGCTCGCTTGTTTTTATGGAGGTATGGAGTATACTGCGAGCTGTTCTCTTGGGAGACAGGACTCCTGTCCATTTGGTGATGTACTCTGTGCCTTTTATTTGTATCCTTGGGGTCGCAGGTCGCTCCAGCAGGGTTGATGTATGTTCCTCGACCTTGTCACTTGGCTCAGTTCCAAACTGTTGGCTTTCTCGCTAAATTTCTGTCCTTTAACTCTCCTTCTGGACGGGAGCGTCTGTAGAAAGCTGGCTACAGACCGCCATCTTGGCTCCTCCCTGAAAAATTATTCTTATCATTTAAGATGGAATAAAAATAGAAACTGAGGCTTGGTGCCTGTGGCTCAAGTGACTGAGGCGCCAGCCACATATACCTGAGCTGGCGGGTTTGAATCTAGCCCAGGCCCACCAAACAACGACAGCTGCAACCAAAAAATAGCTGGGCGTTGTGGCGGGTGCCTGTAGTCCCAGCTACTTGGGAGGTGGAGGCAGGAGACTCGCTTGAGCCCAGGAGTTGGAAGTTGCTGTGAGCTGTGATGCCACAGCACTCTACCTAGGGTGACAGCTTGAGGTTCTGTCTCAAAAAGAAACAACAAAAAAAAGAAATAGAAGCTGAGTCATTCCATTTTTTTCTTGCTTGCTCACTTGTTCTGTTTCTCTGTCACTGTTCACAGATATCTTCTGCTTAGGATAGATGATCTTACCTTGAAAAATCATTGCTTGCTATGGCAACATTAGTTCCTATAACCTGTCAGCATGTTTTCTGTGTAGATATTGTGTTCTTCAGTCCTTTCTCCTTTTTTTCCCTACAAGATCGTGGGGGATTGATAATATTATGAGACCTTTTCCCCCAAATCTTTTATTCCTTTTCAACATTATTCCACTTAAGGGTCACTGTGGTTTCTTGTAGAAATTTTCATTCTCATTATCTGGGGAATATCTTTGTACCCATCATTTGTTTTTGTCCATGATCATTATCCAACAGTACTTAACCACATTTCCTGAAATTTCTTTCACTTCTACTTTTACCAATCAGTTCTTCTTTCTTGCTCAAACTTAGTACAGAGTTTGTAGTTCCTCTCATTGGTTCCTCCGCATCCCAAAGGATGACATTTCCCTCTTATAAATTCAACATAGCCCTTCCCCTTTGATAAACATGTTGTTTCCTGGCTAACACTTCCTTCTTAGATCTCTTGTATCCTCCAGAACTCTTGTTCCTTGGTCAAGAATGTCCATATATTTGCAACCATTTTTTTCAGGAGCTCTTTCTCTTAATGATGCTGTTACTTTCCACAGCCCTGTTAAGTGGAAGCTGATAATTTCTCAATCTCATGCTAGCTTCTGGTACCAGAATGTTGTTCAATAACTTTCCTTTTCCCCTGTTCTTTGACATACATGCTATCAGACATCATGCAGACTCTCTTCCTTGGCAGAGAGAATCTCTAAGTTATTTGCTTATATTCTGTGAAGCCTCTGGCACCTGGTTTCCCTGACTCCTGGTATCATCCTAGACCACATCAGTGGCCACACTGACGCATCATCTCGACCTACAATAATATGACCTTCATTTTCATTCTGCTTCAGCAACCTTTCTGTATGGCCACACTTCCTAATCATGTCATCTGGAACTGTTCTACTTCTGGTATTTCAAACTTTGAAATTCAGCTTTTATTTATATGTGTGTGTGTATATATATATATAAATCATTGCTGTGAACATTGATGCAATTGTGGGGTACAATGTGCTGGTTTTATATACAATTTGAAATATTTTCATCGAACTGGTTAACATAGCCTTCATGGCATTTTCTTAGTTATTGTGTTCAGACATTTATATTGTACAGTTAATAAGTTTCACTTCTGGTATTTCAAACTTTGAAATTCAGCTTTTTGACTAAAACCTCCAGCCTTCCTTATCTTCTGTTCCCTGACTCTCACCAGACTGCTTTGACTTCATTGATATTGCTAGTCCTTTCTCTTTTCTCCATGACTTCCAGCTGTCTCCTGCTTCTGTGTTCTCTCCCACCTAACAACTTCTCACCCCAGTCATTTGATCCCACCAGTCATTTGGCATTAATTCACATAGTATCTTCAGTTCCCTCATGTTCCTGTTGTTCCACTGCACCTGCCCTGCCAATCCCCAAACCTAGATGGACTTTAGCATCTGTTTTCTTTTCTCCTGTTCCAAGGCTGCTGAATAAGTACTAGGGAAAATTGTCTCAGCATGCTGATTATATCCATAACCAAACTATGATTTCTAACCATGGCTGGATCTTCAATGGCTGCTCACTAATCCCTTTTTACACATTCCTAGTTGGTTCCTTTTCCAATTTCCCACAGTAAGTGTTCCATTTGCTTACCATATCCCTCCTAACTTAGCCCTCCCTGTCCTCAGCTCCCTTCAGCAGATAATCTAGTTACATACTTACTAGAAAAGACAGCCCATTGGTCACAAACTCTTTCTTTCCCTACAGACTTTTACCTTCATTCTTTTCGTATCATCTTTTCTAAGGTTAATATTGTTTTTTCTTTTACATATCCCCTGATGCCTCCTTTGCGATACTCTGTTCCATTAAACATCCCCCTTCTCTTTCTTGTATCTCTAGTATTTTTCTCAAAAATCTCTTTTTCTTCTGCTTACAAACCTATCCAAAAATCCCCCTTTCCCTTCTTCTCAAATTTTCTTTTTAATCCTACCTTCCTCACGGGCTAGTGCAATTCTTATTGCATCCCTTTGTTTCAAAATATGTTGAAAGAGCCATTTGTACTTTTCTTTCATTCTCATGAAATCTTGCTTCTGCACTCTTTTCTCTACTTAAAACTGACCTATCATAAGTCAACATGATTTTCAAATTCAGATTAAGTGGATTGTGTGCCCTAAGATACAGAAGACAGAGGCAAGAAGACATACATGTGTACACATACTAGGTAGCCCAGGCCTGTTTAGAGAGGAAAAGAAATTTGAAGGAAGGGGAACAGATTTCAAGACTAGTCCTCTCTTCTGTTCCAAAGAAGTTCATGGTATGAGCCAATAACACTTTACCACTTTCTCTTTGCTTTTATTCTCAGCCAAATATTATCTACCATGTTTCTACCTTCTGGTTTGTTGAATTCCATAAGGAAGTACTACTACCTGTTTACTATAGATGATGATGGTGATATTATGGTAGTGGCTATGTGCTGTGTACTGTGATAGATAAATACTTCCTAATCCTTAATCTCCATTAACAGCTTAGTGAGGTAAGTATTCTAATACCCAATTTACAGATGGGCCATTTAAGGTTCAGAGATGGCAACCATCTTGACCAATATCACCTGTCAAGTAAGAGGCAGCACAGAGAGTTGAAGTCTGGTCAAGCTGGCTTCAAAGCACCTTAACCACTATACTACTAACTTCTATCATCTAATGCCAGATGCCATCTTACCAGCTCTATATAATTTCAAGCTTTGAAATTCAGTTTTTTGACTAAAACCTCCAGCCTTCCTTGTCTTCTGTTCCCTGACTCTCATAGGACTGCTTTGACTTCATCGATATTGCTAGTCCTTTCTCTTTTCTCCCTGACTTCCAACTGTCTCCTGATTCTGTGTTCTCTCCTACCTAACAACTTGACTGTGAGAGTATATTTGCTTTCTGGTGTTTCATGTACCTCAATAACTTTGTTATCAGTACTCTTAAATCAATATGTAGACTTTTCAGCCCTAGTATAACTTATAGCTTTTTCTCCCTGTTTTCTCTTGAGAAGCACTATTCCTTTCACTCTCTGTTTTGTCACATTTGGTAGTATTTTTCCCTTCCCTTAACCTTTTCTTTTCAGTCATATTCATCACATTAGTGAATCTCCAACAAAATCATTTCTTCCTGGTCTTTGTGAAATTTCCTCCATTTCTGGCTATAAGTCCATAATTCTGAGATCTTAAGTTATTGTCCAGAAAATCACATCCTGCTCTTTGACATCATCTAAGTAGCAAGATATTCATTCCCCATATCTTCCCTTCTAGTCAAAAGTCATGACTTTCAACATGAGGAAGAGGTGAAAAGCTTCCACATGCCCCTAAAGTCTCAGTATTCTACCCAAGATTTTAAAGTCAGCAGAGGTACAGATCAGGTTCTTCGTGGTTGTGTATTTTGTTCCTAGATCTGAAGTTTTGCAGGAATAAAAATAAACTGGAAGATGCAATAGCATCCATGCCTATCTCATTGAGTCAAAAGGGTCTGGGATGGGAGCTCTAGCTAGGATTGAAAGACAAAAAGGCAGCTTCTCACTGAGGAAGGGGAACAGATTTCAAACAGATTTCTTCTCACTGAGAAACTAAATCCTTTCTTCTGTTGCAAAATAGGTTTGAGCTTCTCCCAAATAAGAATTTCAAGGCCCAGGCGAATCCTACCAAGAGAATGAAAACCTGTACCCCATTCTTGGTTTAGCCCCAAGTATAGTGCTATTAACAGACTGCTCTGGTGCCGTCTTAGCCTAGAAGCAGTTGCATGAGTTAAAATTCGAGTATTAGAGTGATATTAGGGAATTTACATACCTGGGTCAGTCCTATATATGGTGTAAAAATGATATAGACTCAGTGAGAAGACAGTGACTCCAGAAGAAGCTGAGCGTTAAAGGAAGTGAAAAACATAAATTTGGCTTACAATTATTTTTAAGAAAGTGTTTGAGTTGGGATAAGGTAGAGGGGCAAAGAGCAAGTGATCCTGGGTAGAGTAGGATGACTTATATAAAAGGATGGGTGCAAGCATGAATAAGTCAGCTAGGCATGATAGCTCATGCCTATAATCCTGGGAGGTTAAAGTGGTAGGATCATTTGAACTCACAAGTTTGATACCAGCCTGAAAGAAAGTGAGATCCTATCTCTATTAAAAATAGAAAAATTATCCAGGCATTATGCCAGGAACCTATGGTTCCAGCTACTTGGGAAGCTAAGGCAGGAATATCACTTCAAGTCAGGAGTTTGAGGTTGCTGTGAGCTAGGCTGATGCAATGGCACTCCAGTTGGGGCAGCAGAGCCAGGGCAACTGAGTGAGACTCTGTCACACACACACACACGCACACACACACACAAATGAACAAGTCATGTTGACAAAGAGCAAGAAAGCTTACATTTGTTCATCTCTCTTCTCTGTGAAGGAAATGGTTTGAGTATTGGGGAGAAGCTGATTAGGATTTCAGAAGAGACTATTATAACAGGTAGAAATTATAGTAATGGAAAACTAGAAAGAAGGAGGAACAGTATGTAGAACAGAGTGGTAACCATGTGTAACTTATAGCATGCTCTGTGCTGAGAACCCGAATCCATATATGTATTTGTATATATAAACCAGACAGCTTCTTTTGAAGGTACTTGTTTCCTGTGGAGGAGATGCTTTCAACTCTTGCTCCCTTGGACCACTCAGAGAAAAAAGATATTTCTTCCTTCTGGACTCTGGTCTTGGATTTAGAAAAAGGGAATTTAATTTTCTTCCTTAGAAGCATCTTAGGACAAATGTTACAAACCAGGTCAGCAACCCCCCTAAAGGAGGGATGACAGGCAAATTCCATGTCAGAGTTATTCTGAAGAACTGTGCTGTTTTCTTTTCTTTTTTTTGAGACAGAGCCTCAAGCTGCCACCCTGGGTAGAGTGCTGTGGTATCACAACTCACAGCAACCTCCAATTCTTGGGCTCAAGTGAGTCTCCTGCCTCTGCCTCCCAAGTAGCTGGGACTACGGACGCCCGCCATAACACTCAGCCATTTTTTGGTTGCAGCCATCATTGTTGTTTGGCGGGCCCGGGCTGGATTCGAACCCGCCAGCTCAGGTGTACGTGGCTGGCGCCTTAGCTGCTTGAGCCACAGGCGCCGAGCCTACTGTGCTGTTTTCTATTGAGGCCTTTTAGAATATAATAAGTATATGCTCTTCCTGTTTGTGTACTATGTTTACGTCTTTTTTCTTGTTATTGCTAGGAAGTACTAAGGAATGCCTACATTGCATCATCATTTTGATTGAAACTAAATCCTTTCTTCTGCTGCTTTTGCAGTAAACTAGCACCTTTCTTAACTTGGCCAAATACACTGAAGTTGGTTAACCAGTTAGGTGGTAACTCTACCTCTTATAAATCTTTTGTTCATGATTTTGATGTAATGCATTTTGCATTTTTAACTCTGACTATATAAATAACAATATTACATATGGTAAATTTGATTTGGCCTGGAAGGATGTTTGTCCAGCAGCCATTTACTGAATATTAACTATGTCTAAGAAAATGTTAAATGATGTTTTGAATAATTGAGCTGCTTTTGTTCAAATCGGAGCAGTAAACTACTTCCAGGATTTGTTCTTTGGAAAGAATTATCCTAGGAGGAGTAGGTAAAAGATCACTTTCTGTAAAGAAACTTCATTAATTCCATCCAATTGTGAGCAGTCAGTGCCTATTAGTGAAAAGTATATCTTGAAATAGACTTTTGTTAGTTATAACTTTAATGAACCAGAAGTGACTAATTAATTATTATTTTTTATTGAGACAGAGTTTCAGTTTGTCACCCTCCATAGAGTGCAATGGCATCGCAGCTTACAGCAACCTCAAACTCTTGGGCTTAAGTGATTCTCTTGCCTCAGCCTCCCAAGTAGCTGGGACTCCAGGCGCCCACCACAACACCTGGTTATTTTTTTCTTGCAGTTGTCATTGTTTAGCAGGCCTGGGCCAGGCTTGAACCCACCAGCCTCGGTGTATGTGGCTGGTGCCCTATTCACTGAGCTACGGGCTTCAAGACTAATTTATTATATTTTACTTAAATAGGATGAACATGTGCCGGGCTGTGGTCTAAGCACCTTATAAATATTAACTCATTAATCTTTACAACAAACTTAGACGGTAGATACTATTTTCATCTGCATTATATAAATGATGAAACTGAGGCTGGGCACAGTGGCTCATGCCTGTAATCCTGGCATTCTGGGAGGCTAAGGTGGGGTGGATCTCTTGAACTCAGGAGTTCCAAACCAGCTGAGTAAGAGAGAGAGACTCCATCTCTACTAAAAATAGAAAAACTAGCCAGGCCTTTTGGCAGGCGCCTGTAGTCCTAGCTACTAGGGAGGCTGAGGCAAGAGGATCACTTGAGCCCAAGAGTTTGAGGTCGCTGTGAGCTAAGATGCCCTGGCACTATACCCAGGGCACCAGAGGGAGACTCTGTCTCAAAAAAAAAAAAAAAAAAAAAAGAAACGGAGTCACAGAGATTTAGTACCTTGCCCAGGGTTATGTGATTATTAAGTCCTGCTGTTGGGATTTAAATACAGGCATTCTGCTTCCATAGTCCGTGTGACTTATACTAAACTGCAAATAAATTCTTCCTGAGGGGAAAGTGGAAGAGAAGAGGCAAGAGAGGGGAGGGGAGGGGGGATATGGGAGCAGAGAGGGTATTTGGGGGGGACCTCACCTAATGTGCATGATGCAATGGTACATTTCAAAACTATTAAGAAATGAGTATAAATGTGATGGATTTGTTACCTAGTTCAATGTAAACATTTCACATTGTATATCAGAGCAGTACCCTGAACCCTATAAATGCATCAATATACAAAGTTATGATTTAATAAAAAATAATTAAACAGTAAACCTGAAAATATCTTACTTAATGCTAAAATAGTTTAAGCATTATAAGTCAGGAATGAAACACTTTTTGTCACACTTCCTATTCAAATTATCTAGAGGTCTTGGAAATAGACAGTACCCCAATTTTTAAAAAGCATAAATATTGGAAAGAAAGATATAAAACTATAATTGTTTGCAAACAATGTAATTACTTATTTAGAAAATCTGAAACAATGAATCAATAATTAGAGCAACCACATACATGATTAGCAAACAAAATACTCAATAGTATTTCTGTACAAAAGCAATACCTGTTAAAACATTGTAATAAACAATAAGATCTTTAATTATACTAAAAAAAGCAAAAATAATTAAATACTATGAAAATTAGAAGTGTAGGGACTCATTCTACCAGGTATCAAAACCTATTAGAAAGTATGTTATCTTGAATATGTTGCCTCTGCAGTGGTGAATGTTATTAGTGGGAGTGATTAAGGATTTTTGTTGTTGTTTGATTTTAACTTCACCTGTAAAGTTTAAATTATTTATAATGAAAAAAAAATTCTTCCTGAGAGGCCTATAAGGTTAATTGGGTTAAGTGGATTTATCATGCCCCTTGAAAATCTTGCTTATGCTACTGATGTGTCAAATCTTTATCCCTATATAAAGATCTTTTTCTACTCATTAATTCAGATTATGGCAAATTCAAAATTGTATTTATTTAAAAATTTTGCTATTATCATATAATTTTTAGCTGACTTTTTGGAGCACTTACTGTATTTGTTTCCAAGGCTCATTCTTTAAGTCATCACACTATTCAGTTCCACAAGTCTTCTCTTTTCCTTTGCTCACTCAACAGCAGACTTCTAGAGACCCCACATGGGATAAAGTTTGTTTTGCCTTAATCTTTTACTTACCAAGTTTCTAAAGTTTAAGGAAAAACCTTTCCCGAACTATATCAATATGTAAAATGACTGAAAATTGTGTCATTTACAGCAAAATATATGTGCTTCTGGGAGTACCCAGCAGGATTGAAATAGGTCAGTCAGCGGTCTTGTGTTGCTTGTTGCACTTGGAAGGTGAACCCATGAGTCACTTCAACTTATTCCTTTTGTACTTAAAATAAGGAGCATCAAAGTACGAAAGAAGCTGGAGGATCTGCCTGGGTTGGTCCATGATTTGTGAGATTCTGTTTGGCCTTGAGAACATGTGATTTTCATCTATTTTTTTATCAGCTTTATGAGACATAATGACATATATATAACATACCAAGATAACTTTATGTAGGCTGTCTTCCATGTCTCTTAAAAATATTTTGTAGTTTTTTGGGTGGCACCTGTGGCTCAAAGGAGTAGGGTGCTGGCCCCATATACTGGAGGTGGCGGGTTCAAACCCGACCCTGGCCAAAAACTGCAAAAAAAAAAAAAAATCTATATTTATATCTATAATATAGTAGTTTTTAAGGTAGTTATAGGTTTTGCATATTTTTTGTCAGATTTACTTCTAAGTATTTCACAGTTTTGATGCTATTTAAAATGGTATTTTTATTTTAAGTTTTGATTATTGCTTGTGAATGGAAATGGAATTGATTTTTGTACATTAACCTTGTGTCGTGCAACATCACTAAACTCAGTTATCAGTTTTAGCAGCTTTTTTTATAGATTTGATATACAGGTAATAAGGTTTCCTGGGTTTTAACATCTTCCTTCTAATCTGGATGCTCTTCTTTGTCTTGCCCAGTTGTACTGGCTAGAACCAGTGGTGAGAAGTAGTTCAGGCACATACGCTTGCTTTATTCCTCATCTTAGGGTGACAACATTCAGTATTTCACCATTAAGAATGATGTTTCCTATAGGATTTTTTGTTGTTGTTGTTGTTTTTGAGGGGTTGGAGTGTCTCTTACTGTTGCCTGATATAGAGTTCAGGGCATCACCGTAGTTCCCTAAAACCTCAAATTCCTGGGCTCAAGTGATCCTCCTTCCTTGGCCTCCCAACGTGCTAGGACTATAGTTATAAGTCACACCATGCCTGGCCTGCTGTAAGATTTTTATAGTTGTTCTTTGTCAGGTGAAGTAAGTTCCATTCAATTCCTAGTTTCCTGATTTTTTTTCTCTCTTTTTTTTTTTTTTTTTGCAGTTTTTGGCCGGGGCTGGATTTGAACCCACCACCTCCAGCATATGGGGCCGGCGCCCTTCTCCTTTGAGCCACGGGCATTGTCCTGCAGATATTTTTTGTCGTTGTTATTAAAAATGAATGTTGGATTTTCTCAAATGTTTTTTCTGTATCTATGTGTGTATTTTGGTGATCATATGGTTTTTAGAAAGTCTTTTAATATGGTGAATTACGTTGTTTGTTCAAATGTTAAATCTAAATCAACCTTGCATTCTGGAGATGAACCCAGTAGATCTTGATTATTGGTTTTATATATTGTTTTTTTGCTAAAGTTCTGTTAAGGCTTTTTATATGTATGTTTCTTAGTGATACTGGTTTTTGTTTTTGTTTTTTGTTTTTTGTTTTTTTCATGATATTTTCTCATTTATTATATGAAAACATTCTTGATCTTTGTTTAGAAGTTTTCTTGTGACCCTTCGAATATGCACCACACATGTGATCTCACCCTTTGTCCCATCTCCCCCTACCCTCTCCCTCCCCTTCCCTCCCTCTCCTCTTTCCCCTTCTTCCTGTGCAATAAATGGGTTGTAGCCTTCACTTGAACGATAAAGAATTTGTCTCATATTAGGGGTGTATACATTGGATACTTTTTCTTCCATTCTAGAGATACTTTG